>SZWC01005562.1:25346-39326 GCA_023375785.1 Penium margaritaceum
CTTGCAGTTTATGGCACTGCAGCACACTGTTGCGCGCAGACAGTTTCTTGCAGATTCTAGTCTTCCTGATGATGAAGAGCATCAGTAAGCCTCTTTGTATTAGAGCTTTGACACACTTGCTCCATGTTGTTCATTGCTCTCCGTTCATTCCACCCGCAGCCCCCCTACCCCCCTCTGTGCACTACCCATATGCGGGAGCCAAAGGGCGCAGACGCGGTGCTCGGAGCAATGAGCATCGCTCGTCGCTTCGACTGCACCCGCGTGCTGTCGCAGCGATGCGCAGGCTCGTCGTCAATCCGATCACCGTGAACAACCAATATTGGACACACCAAAATTCGGACCGGACCGGAAAGCAATTTTGACCACGCCATTTTTCAGACATGCAGATGCAAGAAATTTCCACACATTGGCTACAAGGCACGGACCTAATCATGTAACAGGGTCAAACCCAGTAGCAGTTAACTTTTTTCCAAAAAAAGGCGGTAGTAGGGTATGGCCAAGCATGGATGAGGAGAAGGAGGAGATGGCAGGTGTACCGCACTCGTCCACAGTTAGGAGCATCATGTACGCCTAGATGGCAACGCGAACCAACCTGGCCTTCGCTGAGGGCCAAGTGAGCCACTACGTTGTTGACCCCGGGCTGCTGTACTGGCAAGCAATGAAGCGGATCCTCCGCTACCTCAAGGCGAGAAAACAGTCGTGGCTCATTTTTGGAGGGGGAGCGCGTTGCAACTCCTTTGAGGTGGTCGGTTACTCCGATGCCGAATGGGCTGGTGATGTGGACGACAGAAAATCAATGTTGTGGTACGTGTTTGTGCTTGGTGGTGCAGTAGTTTCATGGGAAAGCAAGAAGCAGAATTGTGTGGCACTGTCCAGCACCGAAGTGGAGTACATCGTGCTCTCAGAAGCTGCAAAGGAGGCGGTGTGGTTTCGGCGGCTGCTAATCGGGATTGAGGTGCCACAAAGGAAGCCAACGGTACTAAATGTGGACAACATGAGTGCCATCATCCTCACCCAGAACCATGTATTGCATAGGAGGAACAAGCACATTGAGACTTGGTGGTGAAGGGAGATGCGGCTATTGTACATTGTAGCACTAAGCGCATGCTCGCTTACGCCATGACCAAGGCACAACCCAGAAACAGGTACAACACAAGCTGCATGGAACTTCGTCTGCGCTGTGAGGTTTGAATGATACAGGTTCAAAGGACAGGGCATCAAGGCTGTGATGTAAGAGGGAGATTGTTGACATAGTGTGTCCCTTGCCATGAGTGCCCTTTATCAAAATATCTGGTTTGACCACTGAGGAGTAGTGAATACCTGATCTGAAATTAGATTTGGATTTGTTGGATTTTTCCATGCAAGATTGAGCTTTGAATTGCTCGATGTGAGTGAGTGTTCAGAAAACTACCCTCGTCCAAAGTTTGGGTGTTACACAAAATGCATACCCTTAACGACACCAAATACATACCTTACACGAGGGTGAACTTGGTAAGTACATTGCACATGTTTAGGTGTAATCATGGATAGCCTTGCAATTACAATCAACTGACACCTCCATGTAATGCCCTGGTAGCCCACTCACTAGCCAGCTCTGGAGAGATGATGGCAGTGAAAGTATCGAAGCCATCACCTCACAGGCAGGGCACAGGCAGCCAACATGACATGCTGGCATAGGAAGGCCATAAGCCCGGGCAAAGCACGCATCGTTAGTGTATTTTTCAACAGAATTGTAGAATATCTCACTGTCACTATTGCCACTGATGGCATCCCCTACTTCCCTCGTTCTCACGCCTTCATGTACCATGGTATCCTCAATCATTTGTTGTGTGTTGCATGGGTACATGTACATCTTAATGATGTGTGTCGGCTTGTTTCCGCCCCAAAGCTTTGTAACCAAGTATGTTGCACTGGCTCCAAGTATAAAACCAGTCACAAACGGGAGCTCACAATGTGTTGGGCAGTCCATAGTAGAGGTTGCTTTGGTGTATTATTGAAGTTAGCTGAAGAGAATGAATAGAATGACTAGCAGCAACATTTTATACAATGGACTGGACATACACCAGATTTTTTAACCAAATTGATATTGCATAACCATTTGGCAAAGTACATGATAGTAAACACATGAACACACAATATTTGACCCCATGGACTATGTCATAAGCTTATTACACAAAGCTCCCTACTGAACTTGGCCACATGTTATCTAGCCCTTCTGTCTCCTCTTAGCCTTTGTGCTTCACAGTGTCCTGTGGCCTTGGTCATGTATGGCCTCCTGCTCTGTCTTCTGTAGCCCTCCTCCCTTCTCCTACACACCATGAAAAAACCACATGGAAAGCTGTAAGTGAATGCATTAGACAACATATGAGTGTAATACATGGACAAAGGAAAGTAATGAACATACAATCAGATGCCAGCAATGTCCTCCTCATTGTATTAGTCCTCTGGGACATCATCCGAGCAGCCATGTGACATGTCCTCAGTGACACGTGCGTCGTGGATGTAGTCGAAGTCCTGTTGTCTACGCATCATGTCCTCTTCTTCACTGATCCAACGGTATAGTTCTTCCTCCTCTGGTTTGGATTATTCATCTAGGATAAAGAATTCAGGGGCATAAACTTCCTCCTCTTTTCATTCACACGTTGGAAACTGATAAGGGTCATAATCATGGTCGTCATCGTCGTCAGAGACATAATTTTTTTTGCCTGCTGTAGTGCCATGCTGCAGACTCGCACAATCCCGTCTGCTGTAGTTGAAGTGTCAGTGGGTTCACCTGTTGTTACTGCTACAAATATTGCAGCAGCCTCACTTACCTCAGCTTCTGTCTGGGTACTTGTCGGAGGCCAAAGCCGAGCATATGCCTCATCGCGCACAGCTGCTTCCCTTTGCTCCAGTCACCTCTGCAATGCAGCTTCTGTTGCTGTCGCTGCTGGTGACACAATCAGTGGGTTAGTGTACCTCACGATGGTGTGGCCCCTTAGGCCACAGCGGAAGCAGATGTTGTTGAATTTGCATCGTTCGTCGCAGTCCTTCTATCCACTCTGTGCCCTTTCTTGCCCACGACGTGGACCCGGCTACGTCCAGATGTCCCCCTCTGATGATTTCAGTGTGGCTGGGTCAATACCTGGCATCGCATTGTTGTTGGCTCAATGAAATCTCATCTTTGTCAGCCCAACATCGCACAGCGGCTCTGAATGCCGCCTCCCTCTAAGTAGCACTACATAGGCATGCACACACGGATGTTCGAGCTCTTTCCAAGCCCCGCACATGCACAAATGCTAAGCGATGTCCACACAACAAACACGGTTGGTATCCTCGGCCCCTCCTTCGTGATGTCATACTCATTGCTCAAACGGATGCGTTCAACAGTCGAGCCTCTAGCTTTGAGACCAAGTCGCCCTTGCACACCCTTGCCTCTTTCCTACGGTCAACCATCATGTGTTGTATCCACACAAAGATTGAGACAAAGTAGTAAAAGGGTTACATATTCCGCACTTGGATGATGCAAGCGTTAAGCGACTCTGAGGCATTTGAAGTCGTGTACCCACCACGACCGATGCGGCAATAAATTGGCGTCCACTGCTCAAGCAAGATGCCGCCAACGCCGCCACTGCCAAACAAGTACATTGCACACTGCGGGTACTGGTGCCTCATCACCTCCTCACACTTCAGGAACTCCGAAATGGTCAACGTGTATGCCAACTGCCAACACCAGAAGGGAGCACGCTTTCTGTACCATTGCCGCATATTCTGACAAAGGTGCCACGTACAGTATTTGTGCGTGGCACCCGACAACTTTTTGGTGACGGCGTTCATGAGGCACTGCTCTTGGTCGTTCATGACTTCTGTTCCAGGCTCTGCTGTGGTGGGATAGGCACTGGTGAGGTGGAAGAATAACCAACGCCAACGGCCCTTGTTTTTGGTGGGCACCAGAGCCCACACCATTGGCACTGTGTGGTAGTTGGCGTCGAAGTAATATGCCACCATTAGAATTTGTTTGTGCTCGTTTTTCAAGAAATTCCCCTCCATTGTAAAGATGAGACAAGAATGCTGGAACCCAAGGACCGTTGTACCAGGGGCAAAAAACAACCGATGGAAGACGTTGCCCTCCGTTGCCTTGGCGATGATGTGGACGTTGCCGTCCACCTTCATGAGCTGTAGGACACAGAAAAGGACATGGCGTCAGAATTTTTAGACAAGAAGAAAATGGTACAACACTCTTCAGGCGCTAAGTACAAACCTCTTGAGTATATATCAGGAATAGAGACCTTGACTTTGTACGAGACCCGAACAGCTTCTCTTGGGCCATAACCTTAGCGATGTACTGGATGCCATGATTCACGTCCTTGCCGGTCGCCTTCTTCACCAGCGCCTCCAGGCTTGTGACATCCACAGAGGGGTTGTTCTGCATAGTGGCCGCTATGTGCAAGTAGACCCACTTCACTGTCTTGGCGGAATCTACCCAGCCGTTAGCAGCACGTGGCACACAATGATGGCCATCCTTCCACTCAGACACCTCCACCAATCCACTTTGAGTACACACGGGGGTGCGTAAAATCTAGGGACAGTCCTTGTCATTGCAGTGGGCACATCAGGCTGTGAACCTTGTTGGCTCACTTCGCAACCAATGGACGGTCATGCGGTTCTTGATTATGTAGTCGTGTACGGCCCGACGACACTCGGCCATGTCGACGAACTCCCATCCTGCCGGAGAAGTTGCAATCCACCTTGGTGCATTTTGGGGCTTTTTTGCTGGCCTCATCGTTCGAGGACACAACAAAAGAACAATGAATCAAAGGATACTAGCATAATAAAAACACACCAAGGATGGAGTACATGCAATTATGAGCATCATGAGCTAACACAGGGTGGTTTACCTTGTAGCGGATCATTCCCAGAGCAACCTAGCCACAAATTAGGGACGGCAGGCTTCTCTGGCGACGAGAGGATGACGGCGTTATTTGTGTCTAACTTTGCATGAAAAATAAGGTGATGGACAAGAGGGGTAAGAGACACATGGCTCATCCAGAATAGGGCGTGCTAACAACGGAGGAGACCCCGGAGGGCAATCATCATACTGCCCACTTCCCTGTCTATGGGACAAAGACCAATGCAGTTGTGCGGCCATATTGACGGAACATGGGTACAAAGTGGGACAAATGAGAAGTTAAAGCATGGGATACCCACTCTGCCGCTCACCTGGGTGAGGTCCACCTTGGCTATACTCCTAGGCAATGTGCACTGTGCCTAGACATTGCAAGATGTCGGAGTGATGAGGGCGGTGCTGTGGCATGGGGAGAAACGAAGGACGGAAGAGTTTGACGCAAGCATGACGACTAATGGATGGCGTACGATGCACCTGAATCGATCAATGCCTGGCCATCAGCGTCACGCACTGTCTAGTGAGCGAACATTCTGCAAATGCCAAAGACATGTGTACGCCAGACTGAGACGTCGGGATCTGTTCTACTTAGTGTACACAATGTTAGGGAAGACTAGATTATGCATGTCCCAAATAACGAGGTCGTACGTATGAGATGACGATAATCTCCGCAAAGGACTGTGACAACACGTACCTAAAGCATTTGTGAACTTTACTACATTAATATGTTTGTTCCAAGCCGAGGACACCAATCCGAGAACCGACGATGGAATAACTTTTATGAAGATGACATCACATTGCCCGAATAAACCGAGCATGTTTTGAACAAATGGCATCAACGTCCCCAGTTTAAACACCAAACGCCTTCTATTTTTTGAAAGGAATGGCATGTCCGTATGTCGTTGCTAATTATTGATGCCCGGGTACGTCATGAGCAGACATGATATTCATGGCCATCATGTTGTTCTCTGTTAGTGCGCCAGATATGCGCCGTGCCTGTTTTTCAGCACGAGGGTATGCCAACTTCATAGCGCACACGGTGCGGGTTTCTGAGCTAATTCATCCATTGCTTATTGTTTTGTTGTTATCAATATGAATGTACCCACAAAAACAATGCTGTGTAAGAAACAATGAACGGAGCTTCGCTCTGTGAAAAATCAGATAATGTGATGCTGATGATACTAAAACCCTACGAGATGCCCTAGCATTAATCCTTGGCCCATTTTATTGACAAATTCTTCTATCCATAAAACTTAGCACATTCTTCACACGGAAATCCTTCTAGATCCATTCTCCATTGGAATTTGGTTGCTTGAAGTTTTTTGTTTGCCGCACTATGATAAGGGCGACCTCAGGTTCTGAACCAGGTGTGGTCCATGGCGGCCTTCCCTCACCGAACAACAGGTGTCTAATTTCCTCCACTATGTCACTTTGTAGGCGTTGCTATTGCCGCATGCTTCTCATGCAGGTTGACAATCACCGGTGAGTGAGGAGGCGATGCCTCGGTTGGCTTGCCCCTATCCCATGTCTTGTGGTTGCCATGGGTATCCCTCCAGCATGTGTTGTTGATGTTGCTGTTGCGTCTTTTTGTTGGAATCTGGTCCTTGGATGTGGAGCCAATGACAAAAAGGAAGGACAAGGAAATGGAGCAAGACAGAGAGCCAGGGGAGAGACGCCACTCTCTCTCCATGCCCTCTACCCACCTACTCTACTCTACCTAGCCTACTCTGTGTCTGGGGTCAGGAGAGAGGGTAATCCCGTGCCTCGCCCTGTCCACTTGGTACCTATTCATGCTAGACCACTTGTGATTAACAACATGTATCCTTAAAGGTCTTGCAACTTCACACACCGTGGCTATGCACTACAAAGAGGACCGAGTGCAAGAGCAAAACTGACGACGTGGCAGATGTGGCAGCAGGACTGAGAGTGATGCACCGGACAGGGGAGGCGGACCATTATCGATGGGACATGCTCTGGACCTAGGATCAAGGATCGACGGTCCACGACCATTGAATAAATGGTAAACAAGATACGTGCTGCTGAAGGCGAAGCTAAAACAGAAGACGACAAGACTGGCGGCCATCGCCAGCAGATCTCTACCTACGCCATACGGATCTGACCAGTGTGCGAAGCAGAGGGAAACGAAACTGAGCAAAGTAGGTATATTAGGCCAGTGTTTAGACTTGTAGTACTCTTGTATTTGTTTCTACCTTATTCAACTCAAGGCATGTCTTTCTCCTCTGGTGTCACCTGTCTGCCCTCTGTTGTCGCTACCAGCGACTGGTTCAATGAGCGCAGATTTATTGTGACTGGTTCTGGATTCAAGAGTCTTATCCTGAAGCACAGATCCATTCAATTTTCATCATTTGGTATCAGAGCAGGTGTGCTACTACAGGAAACAACTCTGGTCAACATCCATGGTTCGAGGACAAATAATTGCCACGAGCAGAAGCAGGCAGAAGCAGTGCGGATCTGAGTGTCTGATCACCATCATGGCGGGTGGCTCTGTAGCCGATCACTTCAAAGTTGATGTTTTTGATGGTAACAAGTATCATAAATTCTCATTCAACATGAAAATGGTTTTTCTGGCCAAGGGCCTATGGGGAGTCATTTCTGACCCACCAACAGAAGAACTTCAGCCCAATGCAACACCTGAAGAAAAACCAGCCTGGCGAAGAAAGGAAGAACAGGCCTTTGCACTACTGGCTATGCAAGTGACAGAACGGCTGAAGTTCTTAATCAGAGATGGGAACCCTGACCTAAGCCCACGCACTGCTTGGAAGCGCCTCAAGGATCGGTTTGACAAGATCAGTGAGCAAGAGAAGATGTCCCTCCTGAACGAGTTCTACTCGTTGAAAATGGAAGAACAGACGAAGATTGATGACCACGTTGCTCACTTGAAAGCCCTTGTTGAGAGAATCAGCGTGATGGGACATGTCATTCCTGAAACGCAAGTGGTCCATAAACTGCTTGGGAGCCTCCCTGAACGATTCAACAGGACAGTTGAACAACTCGTGGTATCTCAAGAACAGGGGTTGGCAGTGGACAAGCAGATTCAAGAACAGGCAGCATGTATTGCACTTCAAGAACAATGACTGCAACAACTTGAGAACAACAATGGTGGAAGAGCAGCAGATGCAGCAGCCGGAAGACAAGGAGGACAAATTATTCCTCAACAACCTGTGGTGCCTCTACCATCATTCACACTAACACTTGAACGAGTTTGTGATTCCATTTTCAGAGAAGAAGAAAATTTTATTCGTGACAATGGTGGCCCTGAATCTGCCCTCTACTCCAGATTCCAAAGGGGAGGGCCCAAGAAAACATTTTCTGGTCACAACAACACCAACGGAGGATCAGGCTATGGTCAAAGCAGGCTGGCCACAATGAGCAATCCTGTTCATCACAACACCATCTCACCACCAAGGCAGCGGCCGCCTCAACCAACTGCACCATTTGGATCCCCTGGCAACGGTCACAAAGCCATGGCTCACGTGCAGTGCTGGAACTGTGGAGAAATGGGACACGTGAACAGATTTTGCCCCAGACGAGCAAAATACAAACCAGGAAACCAAGCTATGATGGCACAAGACGGATCCAGCACTTCCTCGGCATCACCACTAGGATCACCCATCGGCGATATTTTCAGACTCAGCAACTACCATCTCTGGACCCACTGGATCAGCCCCTGAATTCATCATCCCTGGCAGCCGCATCTGATGACTTCATTCCGTCTGGAAAAATTGCCCTTGAAGAATTAGCATTCTGTTCCATTGAAAGTGCATTTCTCCTTGCAGCAGGAGTCGTGGCGTGGATCATTGATTCTGGCTGCACACGACATGTGACAAGCAACAAATCATGGTTCACAACTCTGACACCCATCAACCCTCCCAAGGCTGTCCGCTTGGGTGATGGTCGCATCATACCAGAAACAGGCACAGGAACAGTTCGCCTCACAATTCTGGTGAAAGGCAAACCTGTCTCTCGACTACTTCAAGATGTTCTTTATGTTCCAGACTTATCAGCAAATCTCCTTTCAGTCACCAGACTTAACGACAAGAAGCTTCGGGTTGTGTTTGATCTGGACAAGAGCTGCAAGATCTACACTGCATCTGGCGACCTTGCTGCCACCGCAAGCAGGAGAGGAAACCTCACCATCCTTCATACTGTGGATGAGGTACCAGATCCAACTCAACCAGAACTGGCCTTTGCAGCAGAAGCTTCTGGTGATGCCAGCTGCCCCAGCGCATCACCCAGCCCACAGACCATGACTCAATTATGGCATCGACGTCTGGGACACATAGGCTACCCTACCTTGGCAAAAATGGTCAACAACAAAATGGCACATTCACTCCCACCTGGTGTATCAACAACAACTGATGATGCCCCATGCGAAGGCTGCCTCGCTGGAAAGCAAACTGATGCTCCTTTTGACAGCTACCCATCTGCTCGCAGCACCGAAAAGCTTGAACTTATTCATATGGACCTGTGTCACATTCCCACTGGTTCTATCTCAGGCAAACACTACTTTCTGGTCCTGATTGATGACAAAACTCATTTCACTTGGGTGCGTTTTCTTCGACACAAATCTGAAGCTGCCGAGGTCAACATCAACTGGACCAACATGATTGAGAATGAAACCAACCGCACTGTCAAGAGGTTTCGTTCTGACAATGGCACAGAGTTTCTCAACAGCACCTTGCAGAAGTTTTGCACCTCAAAAGGCATCAAGCAGGAAAAAACGGTACCTCTCACCCAGCAGCAGAATGGAAAAACAGAACGAATGAATCGCACACTGCTGGACAAGGCGCGGTCCATGCTGCATGATGCTCACCTTCCACCGACGTTCTGGGCTGAAGCTATCAACACGGCAGCCCACATTCTAAATCTTGTATCCTGAAGGCAACTACCACATGACATCTCCCCCTTCAAAGCTTGGACAGGTCATCGTCCGGACATCGGCTATCTCTGCGTCTTTGGCTGTCCTACATTTGCCTGGGTTCATCCCAGTCAACGCCAGAAGCTTGACCCTCACTTCAGAAAGGGTATTCTGGTCGGCTATGAAGCAGCAGGACAGGCTTATCGTCTCTATGATCCCCTCACCAAGACCATTTTTTGCAGCAGAAGTGTGAAGTTTGACGAACGACTACGGCAACATCCTTCCCCCTCCCCAGCTCCGATTCCTGATCCAGAACACAACATCATTCCTCTTGAAGCCTCTGACTCTCCCTCTGACTTTCAAAAGGTTCAAATTGACTTGGATCCCGATGAAAACCAAGGCGTCCTCCCTCCTGTTGTACCTCACCTTGATCCACTTCAACAAGATCCCCCACTCCAACGGCGCTTCAATCAGAACTACCCTCGTGACTGGCAACCAGGACAACCACCACGACGCTCATCTCGACTCGCTCAACAAGCTGGCCTTGCGGCCGTCCTTGACTCTAGCACTCAGCAACTCCCACTCTCTGGCCCAACTGAGATGGCCTTTGTCACTCAGGTGGTGGATCCTGTGAACTACGCGGATGCATTGGCTCGACCAGAAGCTGCAGAATGGCAAGCAGCTGCCGTTGAGGAATTTGAACAGCTCCGCAAGCAGCAGACTTGGGATCTTGTTCCTCCACCTCCTGGGATCCCCATTGTTATGTGCAAGTGGATTTTTAAAACCAAGCTTAGAGCAGATGGTAATCCATGCCGATACAAGGCACGCCTGGTTGCTCGTGGTTTCAGTCAAGTGCGCGGCGTGAACTACAGTGATACATTTGCACCGGTTGCAAAATATTCGTCCATTCGTGTAATTCTGGCTTTGGCCGCCAGTCAGGGCTGGCATCTTCATCAGATGGACGTTAAATCAGCCTTTCTGAATGGCGACCTTGATGAAGAGGTGTTCATGACGCAGCCCGAGGGCTTCACGCAGCCAGGGGAGGAAGGTCTGGTTTGTCGGCTGCGCAAAGCCCTCTACGGCTTGAAGCAAGCTACGCGGCAATGGAATATAAAGATTCATGAGTTTTTTCTTCAACATCAGCTGCGCCAGCTTCACTCGGATCATTCCGTCTACTTCAACGGCAACCTTTGTGTTATTCTCTATGTTGATGATTTGATCTTGTTCGGCCCTGCCCTGGCTGACATCTCTGCTCTCAAACAGACTCTGGCATCCACATTTGAAATGACAGACATGGGTCAACTGCAGTATTACCTTGGGATTCAAGTTGGGAAGGACGCCTCTGGCATCAGTCTGTCGCAGGACTCCTATGTCCAACGGATGGCTGCCAAATTTGACATTGCACAGTCCAGGCCCACAGTAACGCCGCTCGCGCTGGACCACAATCTCACCACTCCAGCAACGGTTGAAACTCTGGCTGAAACTCATGAGGTACAAGTGTATCCTAGCCTTGTTGGCTCCCTCATGTACGCCTCTGTTGGGACCCGGCCCGACCTCTCATACTCCGTCGGCCTGCTCAGCCAAGGATGCAAGGCTCCCACCAAGGCCCATGTGCTCTCTGAAAAACGGTGCATCAAGTATCTCCGCTGCTCCTCTGCAATGAAGATCCGATACAATCGCAACTCCAGTGTTACCCTCACTGGGTACTGCGATGCGGACCTCTCTGGCGACAAGACCACCAGCAAATCAACCTCAGGCTATGTGTTTTTACTTGCTGTCGGTCCGGTCAGTTGGCGATCAAAGAAACAATCAGTCATTGCGCTGTCTTCCACAGAAGCAGAATACATCGCAGCCAGTGAAGCCACAAGGGAGGCCGTATGGCTTCGAATGCTCCTTGGAGAACTAGGCTTCGACCAGCTGGAAACGACAGTTCTTCGGTGTGATAATCAAGGAACCATAGCGCTGAGCAAAGACCCTGTACTACACGACCGAACCAAGCATGTAAAGCGACAATATCACTATGTGCGCGACGCGGTGGCAGATGGAGAAGTACAGCTTGAGTTCGTCGGAACAAAAGATCAAGTGGCCGACATCTTCACCAAGGCACTTTACCACAAACAACACGATATTCTCTGTGCACGCATGGGGATGAGCACTTGAGCATGAAACCTGTAACTCAGACCCCCAATGCGAGGTGGCAACTGAGGAATGTGCATTCTGCACTGCACGGCATCATCAGCATGCAAAACGCACATCGAATTGCACGCCCATGACACCCTCACGCTGCACCTGTCACATGTCAATGCGCGCTGCGCCTCGCATCGCGCTCATCACTATCCTCTCACTGTCTCGAATGCACGAATGATATAAAAAATCACAAGAGAGATGAGCGAAGACAGAGCGTAGACCCATGTACCATGGCACGCTCGATGCGAAGTTGAGACCATGTGCGAGGATGAGAGACAAAACACTTTTTTCAGTTTTGCTTTTGTTCACAGATTAGGAAAACAGGGGAGGTGTAGGTTCCAACCTTTTCTGGTTCGTTTATTTTCTTGCTGTTTCATTTTAGTTTAGGTCATTGGTCCACAAGGGGAGGAAATGTTGGAATCTGGTCTTTGGATGTGGAGCCAATGACAAAAAGGAAGGACAAGGAAATGGAGCAAGACAGAGAGGCAGGGGAGAGACGCCACTCTCTCCCCTGGCCCTCTACCCACCTACTCTACTCTACCTAGCCTACTCTGTGTCTGGGATCAGGAGAGAGGGTAATCCCATGCCTCGCCCTGTCCACTTGGTACCTATTCATGCTAGACCACTTGTGATTAACAACATACATCCTTAAAGGTCTTGAAACTTCACACACCGTGGCTATGCACTAAAAGAGGACCGAGTGCAAGAGAAAAACTGACGACGTGGCAGATGTGGCAGCAGGACTGAGAGTGACTGAGAGCGACGTGGCAGCAGGACTGAGAGTGATGCACCGGACAGGGGAGGCAGACCATTATCGATGGGACATGCTCTGGACCTACGATCAAGGATCGACGGTCCACGACCATTAAATAAATCGTAAACAGGATACGTGCTGCTGAAGGCGAAGCTAAAACAGAAGACGACAAGACTGGCGGCCATCGCCAGCAGATCTCTACCTACGCCATACGGATCTGACCAGCGTGCGAAGCAGAGGGAAACGAAGCTGAGCAAAGTAGGTATATTAGGCCAGTGTTTAGACTTGTAGTACTCTTGTATTTGTTTCTACCTTATTCAACTCAAGGCACGTCTTTCTCCTCTGGTGTCACCTGTCTGCCCTCTGGTGTCGCTATCAGCAACTGGTTCAATGAGCGCAGATTTTTTGTGACTGGTTCTGGATTCAAGAGTCTTATCCTGAAGCACAGATCTGTTCAATTTTCATCACTTTTGCACCACTGCTGTTGTTGCTCTTGTTTTTTCTATGGATTGTGCTACTGTTGCTATTACTATTGCCTCTGCCATTAGAATCACAGTTGTTGCTACTATGGCTACTTACGTCAACGTATTGCTTACATAAACGTCAGTCAACACTTCTTGTTAATGTCAGCCTACCTTAGCTTCTTTTGCATCGGACGCCGCTTGTGGTGGCCTCTTCCGCATGCCTCCGCAAGCCATGCCGTCCCTCCCAGCCTGCGTCGGTAACCAAAGGCTGTCGACGCCTTTGGCGGCCTCTATAGGCCCCACCCATGATGCTGGCTTGTCATTAAAACCAGAATCGGCAGTCTTGCCGGCCTCGTCTTTGGCTTGGTTGGCCTTGCCAGCCTCGCTTGCGGGCTTTCCAGCCTTATCGGATACTACACTGGTAAGAAAAATTCATCCTGGCCCAACAAAACGAACAACACCAACACCCTTGACGGGTAGCAATAGGCCTGAGCCAGTGTGGAAAAAACTTACAGAACCGATGGGGCTGAGAGAGACAAAGGTCGAGCGGCAAAAGGCTGTGTGATACGTGTCACCAGAATCAATCAGCTAGAAGTTAGGGGAGGAACGTACTAATGGCAAGACACAAGAGACACCAATAGTTTCAACAACAGGATCAGGTGAGTGACCGGATGTAGCAAGACAACGAGGAAATGTGGTAGACTGCCAGGGTCCGACCTAAGGCAGGTCATTCGGCAGGGTCCCCTGTGGGGCCTGGAGCTTGAGCCACGGAGATGAGAATCAGCCTGACATCCATGGGGGGGGGGGGGGGGGG
>SZWC01005562.1:71052-90820 GCA_023375785.1 Penium margaritaceum
ACCCCCCCCCCCCCCGCCCAAAGATCCGACAAATCCCCTAGTGACACTGGGGGGTTTGGGTTTTATTTTTTTACTTGCCCAGGCATCTGCCGGGCCCCGCGGTAGCGGGGCCCGGCAGATTCCCTTTCTCCTATCACACGTGCACCGCATCTTGCAAACCGCCCCCAAAAACAGACAAACCCCCTAGTTACACTCGGGGGTTTGGGTATTATTTTTTTTCTTGCCCGGGCATCTACCGGGCCCCGCTTTAGTAGGGCTCGGCACATGCCTAGCATGAGCCGCATCCTGCAAACCACCCCAAACCTGCGACAAACCCCCTAGTTTAAATGGGAGGTTTGGCGGGGTCATCGCAGCTAGAAACCTAGGCAGCAGGTTGGGGCAGCATGCGTTGTTGATGCAGCGTGCGGGCTTCCACGCTCATTGCTTAAGTCTGCTGCCCCCTCAGTCTGCTCCTCTAGAGACTAAGTGTGGAAGCTCTGGGTTTGTTACTCAAAAGTGCGTGCGCCAGTGTTAGCGCCAGAAAGCAGCTGAAAAGTGGAAGTAACTGATTAGTAATTAAGAATGAGCAACAATGGGAGACACCTCCAAGTTCTAGCTCCCCCCCACTAGTGTAGAACTTGTTACTCAGCTAACCAGCCAATTAGAAAATTGTGCTAGACCTGTTTTCTGGCAGGCAGGGTTTCCTCGGTGAGCCCTGCCAGACGCTCGACAGCCTAAAACCCAGACGTCGTCCGTTTTGCCTGAAAACTAGACCATACCATAACACCAACGCTGCAAACGCAGTCACACGGTCAGAATCAGCCAGAAAAACAGCTACAAGAAGTTATGATTGCACGAACCTAGGCAGTGCCTATGACAGTCAACGATGCCAAACAGGACCATACAACAGAAGACATGGACCCTAGGCATCGCATGATGCTGCAG
Source organism: Penium margaritaceum (assembly GCA_023375785.1). Classification (NCBI taxonomy): domain Eukaryota; kingdom Viridiplantae; phylum Streptophyta; class Zygnematophyceae; order Desmidiales; family Peniaceae; genus Penium; species Penium margaritaceum. The sequence goes on from SZWC01005562.1 coordinate 71,977, forward strand.
ACGCAATGCCATAGCCAGACATAGCGCTAGCTGCATGCAGACAGCATCTGCAGTGGCAGTGACCGCCTGCGGCCTGACCACCCGGGAGGCCTACCGATGGAGCTGAGCGCATCGTTAGAGGAGGAGGCTCCAGCGACGGGTGAATGGGCCTCAGCGTGCGTCGGCTCCACCGAGCGACACTCCAGCAGCGTCAAGTCTCGTCGTCACTCATTTGCACGCCGATGTACACAAGCCGGGAGGACACAACAGAGTACAATGAGAGATGCACGAAAACCAACACTCCTCTATGACTCACAGGCGTAGTGCACATGTGCGAGCAGAGACACAGTCAGCGACCAAACTTCCCCAGGCCAAGCAGAGACGCAAGCAGGGACAGAGAGAAACACTCACGGATGCATGCCGACTGAACTCACAGCTTTCTTGAACGAGTCGCGCTTCAGTGCCTTGCATCAAGAAGTGTGATGCACGCCGTCATTGTCGGCGATGGCCATGGCACTCTCATTGTCACAGTGCAACGTGATGGATGCGACAGACTGACGCAACTCGGACAACAGACCACGCAAACACACACTCTCACACGCGGCAGAGCGAAGAGCAACGTACTCAGCCTCAACAGTGGTGCGTGCAACGCATCCCTGTTTGCCACTACGCCAGGACACAGCTGCGCCGCCAATCAGAAAGATCTAGCCAGTGCTACTCTCATCGTCCGGACTGCCGGCCCAGTCACTATCGGTGTAGCCTATCGCGACAACAGACTGCTGACGACGGAACATGAGACCTCACCGAGGAGTCGAGACAACATAGTGCAGTACTCGGATCGCGGCCTCGTACTGGAGGTGACGCGGCTCCTGAGAGAACTGGGCTAGGAGGTTGACAGCGAACGCGATGTTTTGGGCGCGTCGTCGTCGCCAGGAACATTAGTGACCCGATGACTCGCAGGTATGTGGTCACGTCAACTGGCTCCCCCACAACGGCTGGGTCAGGACTCTTCAGCTTCGCTTGGACATCGGGTGACATGGGTGAGGATGCGCTCGGCACGAGTAGCAGGTCCTCCGCAAAGCGGGTGGACAGTGTCTGCACATAGGCGGCCTGGTGGATGTGCAGGATGCCCTGGGAGCGATCATGCTCGAGCTCCATGCCCAGGAAGAATCTGGTAGACCCAAGGTCCTTCATCTCGTAGGCGGTGTGCAGCAGATCCTTGACACACTAGATGGCAGCCGTGTCTGGCGACGCAATGAGCAGATGGTCGACGTAAACCAGAACATCGACAAAGGTCTGGCCTCGCGGACTGACAAATAGTGCGGGGTAAGCGGTGCTGTGCTGGAGCCTGCCACGAAGGAGCGTGGTGCTGATTTCTTGATTCCAACACTGAGGCGATTGCTTCAGGCCATAAAGGGCCTTGCGCTGTCGCCAGACTCTCCTAGTGCCGTCGTCGAAGCCTGGGCGTTGCACCATGTAGAGCTCCTCACCCTCTAGTGAACCATGGAGAAAAGCGTTGCTCACGTCCAATTGATGCAGCTCCCACCTGTGCTGGACGACCAGACTGAAGAGTGCCCAGCTAGTGGAGAACCGGCCAACTGGGGCAAACATCTGGTCGTAATCGACCCAAGGAATCTGGGAAAACCCCTTGGCTGTAAGGCGGGCCTTGTTCTTGTCGAAGGACCCGTCGAGCTTCCACTTGGCGCCGATGGCCTTCCGTCCTGGGGGAAAGTCGACAAGGTCATACACGTGGTGCTGTCGGATAGCGGCGAGCTCATCGGCGCAGGCAGCGTCCCAATGTGCAGCCTCAGGAGAGGCTCGTGCCTCGCGTAGGGTGTCTGGGTCCTCCGGGCGTGCTATGGAGCGGATTGAGAGAGTGTGTGCAACTCGAGCCCCAGGTGGGATGCGCGTGAGTGCAGCCGCGACAGCGTACCGATGCTCATGATGAAGCATGGCATAGTCCAGTGCGGAGCCCGGGTGAAGGTCTGCAATGATGGCCGAGCTGGTCAGGCTGAGGGCCTTGGTGCCAGGATCCCCACTCACGGCCGTGGGAGCGGAGGAGACACGTGGAGCCATGGGGGGTCGAGGCGCCACGGAGCGCGGTGCGACGGTCTGCGCGCTCATTGACGGTCTGGGTCGGAGGCTGCCACCTGGGCCACGCATGTAGCTTGGCAAGGCAGGTGACGGCATTGAGTCCGTCGGGCTCATGGAGGCGGACGAGGTTGTTGGGCCAGAGGGGCCCGCGGATGCAATCGGAGCTGTCAGCCCGGAGAGACCAGCGGACGCGACTGGGGCTTCTGGCCTGGAGGAACCAACGGACGCGACTGGGACTGCCGGCCCGAAGGGATGAATGGATGTGACATGGGCTGCTGGCCCAGAGGGACCAGCGAACGCGACTGGGGCCGCTGGCCCGGAGGGACCAGCGGACGCGACTGGGGCTGCAGGCCTGAAGGGACCAGCAGACGTGATTGGGGCTGCTGGCCCAAAGGGACCAGCGGACGCGACTGGGGCTGCTGGCCCGGAGGGACCAGCCGACGTGACTGGGGCCGCTGGCCTGGAGGGACCAGTGGATGCGACTGGGGGTGCCAGCCCGGAGGGACCAGCGGGGGCAACTGGGGCTGCTGGCTCGGAGGGACCCACGGACGCGACTAGGGCTGCTGGCCTGGAGGGACCAGCAGACGCGACTGGGACTGCCGGCTCAAAGGGACTGAGGGATGTGTCACCTGGAAGCATCAGGTTGGAGGACGGACTCACCACTTCCCCACGCGACGGGATAGACACGGACGAGCTGGAGCGAATGAGGTCGCGAGGAAAAAGGTCCTCAAAGAAGAGGACGTCCGGAGACTCAACGATGTAGTGTCGGGAGGGAGCCCAGAATCGCCAGGCCTTGGACTGACGAGAGACACCGAGGAAGGTGCAGGGATGTTTGCGAGAGACGAGCTTGCCGCCCTGCTGCGGGACGGGCAGCCACACAATGGCCACGCAGCCCCAGACGCGAGCCGGGCGGAGGTCAGCTCGCCGCACCAATGCTGGTACCGTGTGGAATGGCGAGGAAGGGGACCGTGGGGAATCCGGTTCCAAACCCAGGTCATGTAGGCCATGGCTTCAAAATAGAAGCCCTCGGAGAGACCAGACTCGACCCGCATGGTGTGGACGGCGTCGGCCATAGTACGGTTCCGCCGTTCGGAGACACCGTTCTGGGCGGGTGTGTAAGGCACGGACATTTCATGACAAATTCCGCAGGAGGCGAGAAAGATGACGTCCTCACCCAGGTACTCACCACCGCGATCGGAGCGAAAGCGGCGGAGAGAGCGGCCACACTCGCGCTCCGCAAGGACAAGCCAGTCTAGGATGGTGGGGGCGACATCGCTCTTGTGCCGAAGGCAGAAGACCGAGCGGTAGCGAGAAACGTCGTCAGTGACGATGAGGACGTAGCGAGCATGCTCGCTGACGGACTCAGTGGGGAGAGGACCCATGAAGTCCAAATGGACAAGGTCGAGGGGGGCGAACGCACAGGGGGAAGATAAGGGATACGTGGACCGGTGCATCTTCCCCTGAGCGCAGTCAATGCACTCAGTTGGACACGGGAGGGGAAAAGTCTCCGGGTCAAGGCCCTTGGCCGGCTGGGTGCGGAGCATGCTGTGAACACCGGCAGAGTGGACGTGGCAGAGGCGGTGGTGCAAGAGGCGAGTGTGCTGAGGAGAAAACGTGCTGGTGACAAACACATGGCCTGTGGCGCCTGACGGGGAGGAGACGGAAGGAGAGGAGGAGAGGCGAGGTACATGCCAGAGGTTGCCACGGGCGGTGGCATGCAGCACAACAAGGCCAGACGGACGCAACGGCACAGTGCCAACACCACGCGAGTGCACAACGTGCATGCTCATGCAGTCAAGGGCAGTGACAGAAGGCTGAGCTCAAGACCAGGGACGATGAGGACATCGGTGAGAAAGACGTCACCGGAGGGACCACGGAAGCGAATGACGCCAACACCACGGACAGGCAACACCTGGCCAGAGCCTGTCCGGACTCCGAAAACATCACCTACAGGACCGAGCATACTAAAGGGCTCATGATAGGCCGTCATGTGATGCGTGGCCCTGGAGTCGATGATCCAGGTCTCAGCAAGGTCCTGGACCGGGGTCGCAAGATCACTAACAGTCACATGGCAACAAGCAAGGGACGCGGATGCGGTGGAAGGAGGTGCAAATTGAGATTGCCAATCTTCAAGCCAAGCAATGTTGTCATGAGAGGGAGTAGCAGAGACCATGAGAGACGACGAGACAGATGAGGAAACGGGGCACGACTGTAGCTCAGTCTCAGTTATGCAGGGCTGGACAGGGGAGTAGGAAGTGATGCAACTCGCACTTCCTTGGGGAGGAGGGCGAGGCATGCCGAGTTGGAGCGCGATGAAATGCTCCAGCTGGTGCTCACGGGAGGATGGTCCGGGAGTGTAGACGGAGTGCGGGGTGATGGCGCCGGAGCCCGGGTAGAAGAAGGACTACGTCAGCGATGACGGCTGCAGCGCTTGTGTCGGCGGGACCGGCGAAGCAACCGGAGTGGTGGAGCTGCTGGACGAGATGGAGATGTCAGAGCCGGTGACAGTCACGGCGGCAGAGGTGAGACGGTGCTCGCGCTGGCAACACATGGTGGCGATGACGCGGGCCTCATCCATTGGTAGAGGACACGTGTACCACCCGTGCCCGGGCTGACCACAGTTGTGGCAAACCGAGCCACCAGCGCTTGACCCGGTCGACGACAGCTGCTGCTGCTATTGCAGACCTTTGCCTTTCTTCTTCTGATGCTTCTTCTTCCCCGACAAGGATGAGGTTGCTGTGGCGGGGGAGGCGACGGCCACGGAGGCGACGGTAGGGGAGGCGATGGCAGGGGAGGCGACGGTCTCCGTGCGCTAGAGTCAGGACTCCAGACGGGCTTCCTCAATGAGGAGGAAGAGCTCGTATGCCTAGCGCATGAGGGTGCCCTGGGCTGCCATGGTGGAGAGAACGTCGTGAGGGTAGTGGACAAAGACGTCCACGTACGCTTCGGTGGCACCGCGCTTGATGGTGAGGAGCGCGGCCAAAGGGGGTGGGGCAGCGGTCCTGAGGCGACGAAGGATGTCCTCAGCCCGCTGCCAGTAGGAGGTGACCGTCTCGGTCTCCCCCATATGCAGGGAGTTGAACTCCCGCAACAGGCGGCTAGTCTCAGCGTCGCTGGACAGGCGATGGGGACGAGTGAGAACGTGCCACGCGATTGCAGGGTCTTGGGTGGCGCCAGCGGTGAAGTCGCCCAAGAAGGGCTCGAGGGCGGGGCGAGAAGCTGGAGGGGCGACAGGGACAAGAGCCCGAACGGCACGACCAGCGTCATACAGCTGGTCGGCCAAGGTGGCATCATACGGCAGGGTGTAGTATGCCCACAGGCCCTCACCCTGCGCTCGGATGCGGAAGCTGAGCTCCTAGCTCCGGAACTGCTTGCCGGCCTGAAGCGGCGGCGGCGGCGGCGTCTCAAAGTCCTTTTGCCTGCTGCCGGCACCCAGAGTGGGGCCAAAGACGGAGGTCACTGTCAACCGATGGCGCAGAGTCTGCTGCTGCGCCAGGTATTGCGTGGCAGCAGACACAGCTGGGCTGGCGCGCCCTAGAGGGGGGAAGGACGGAGGCGCATTGGGGGCAGACTGGGAGACTAACGGTTGCAGTGCCGGAAGCTGCTGCGTCAGAGCGGCGAGCTGTTGCTGAAGAGCAGCCAGGGGATAAGGGTTATCGCCAACAACATCAGAGGGCTGCTGGCGCCGTTGCTCCTCCTGCTGCTGCTGATGCTGCTTTCGCTGTTGCTGCTGCTCCCGCTACTACTACTCCTGCTTCTCTTGTTGTTCCTGCTGCTCTTGCTGCTGTTGCTGCTCCTGCTGCTCTTGCTGCTGTTGCTGCTATCGCTGTTGCTGCTGCCGCCGTTGCTGCTGTTGCTACTGCTGCTGCAGCCGCTCCAAGAAAGGGGGGATGGGGGTCCCTCCACCAAAGGAGGACCCCTTCCCAATGGGGCTACTAGCCATGGTATGATGCCCTTTGTTTTGTTTTTTTTCTCCTTTTGTGGTTTGTTGACGTTAGCAGTGGGGTCTGTTGAGGGTGGTGGACGTCCTGCCCACCCTTAGGATAACTTCCCCCTTCCCTTGCCCCTTTCTTTGATTTTTTTTTGAGTTGATGACGTCAGTAGTCACGTCAGTAGTGACGTCAATAGCGGGATGCTGACATCAGCAGTGGCGGTTATTGGGGCCGCTGTTGCAGCTGTTGTTGTTGTTGTTGCTGTTGTTGTTTGCTGTTGCTGCGGCTCTTGCTACAGTTTGTGCTACTGTTGCTGTAGTTGTTGCTGCTGTTGCTGCTGCTGCCGCTGCTGCTGCTACGGCTACTGCTGCTGCTGCTGCGACTATAGTTGCAGCAGTAGTTGCTGCTGCTGCGGGCTGCTGCGGCTACCAAGGCTGCTGTAGTAGCGAAGGCAGCTGTTGCAGCAACGGCGGCAAAGCTAGTGGGGTGGGGGAAGTTTTTGCTCTTTTTTTTCTTCTATTTCTACCTCGTCTGTCACAACGGGCAGCTGCCCACTGTCACCAGTGAGCAGCGGGCTGCTGCTCGTTGGCAGCGAGTTACTGCTCGTTGGCAGCAGGCAGCAAGCTGCTGCTCGCTGGCAGTAGCGGGCTGTTGCTCGCTGCTCGCTCGTTGCGGGCAGCAAGCAGCAGCATCCGCTACTGGCAGCTGCTCGCTGTAGCAGCAGTTGCGGCTGGCTGTTGCTGCGGCTTGCTACTGCCTCTGCTACAACCTGTTGCTGCTGTTGCACGCTGCTGTAGCTGCTGCTTGCCGCTGCTGCTGCTCGCTACTGCTACGGGCTGCTGCTACTGTGAGCTGTTGCTGCAGGCTGCTGCTGCTGCGGGCTGCTGCGAGCTACTGCTTCTGCCTGCCTACTTCTGCTGCACGCTGCTGCTGCTGGCTGCTGCTGCCACTGCTCGTTGCCGTTGCCTGCGGCTGCCGCTGTTGCAAGCTACTGTTGCTACGTGCTAGTGCAGTTTTCTGCACGTGGGTGACGTTGCCGCGTGCGTCGTCGCTCGCAGGTGTTGGATGCGGCCTGCCGCTCACCTCCTCGCGTCACGTGTGGGGGTCAGTGCTGCCAAAAAAAATTCGGCAGCATTTCCCCTGGCCCAGTGACCGTGGGAAAAAATCTGACGTCGCCACCAGGCGGGTCAATGCTGCCGGAAAAAATCCGGCAACATTTCCCCTGCACTGGCGCGTATGGGGTTCGCAAGCGTTGTCTGGCACTTGTACGCCAGTCTTCTGCTACTGCTGCTACGCTCTGACTCTGATACCAAGCTAGAAACCTAGGCAGTAGGTTGGGGCAGCATGCATTGTTGATGCAGTGTGCGGGCTTCCACGCTCGTTGCTTAAGTCTGCTGCCCCCTTAGTCTGTTGCTCTGGAGACTAAGTGTGGAAGCTTCGGGTTTGTTACTCAGAAGTGCGTGCGCCAGTGTTAGTGCCAGAAAGCAGCTGAAAACTGGAAGTAACTGATTAGTAATCAAGAATGAGCAACAATTGGACCCCTCCAAGTTCTAATTCCCCCCCACTAGTGTAGAACTTGTTACTCAGCTAACCAGCCAATCAGAAAATAGTGCTAGACCTATTTTCTGGCAGGACGGAGTAGTAATAGACCCATCGTTTCGCCAGATAAAGCAGCGGTGTCCATAGTCGAAACTGAGAAGCATGCGGTGCCCAAAGTCGAAAGCGAGAAACATGCGGTGCCCGTAGTCGGAAAACAAATAACAGCGGTGCCCATGGTTCTTGTCGCGCGAGCAAAAACGGGCACGGTTGTTATGTATTTCATGTATATATCACATTCGACATGTTTTTGACTTTGAGCTTCGCCGGTCGTCGCGAGCTCACAGGAGGAGTTTCGCGGTGAATCCTCCCTGCGAGCTCGCGATGACCCTGCCCAACCCCCCGAACCTATGGCAAACGGCGGGGTTTGTCATAGGTTTGGGGGGGTTTGTAGGATGCGCGAAGAAAAATGATATCCAAACCCCCGAGTGTAACTTGGGGGTTTGTCCGTTTTGGGGGGGGGGGTTGCGAGATGTGGCGCAAGCTGTCGCGAGTTTTGGAGTTCGCACTTGCGATTTCCAAAACTCGCAGCAGGGTGACGTTTGACATCGGCAATGCCTGTGTCAGCGTTGCCCACTTCGCCCTCAAAGTCGGCGAAGTTCGACTTTGAGGGCGTGGGTACAGTTGTCATTTTTTTCCTTTTTCGCTCGCACGACGAAAAACATGGGCACCGCTGTCATGTTGTTTTTGACTATGGACAGCGGTGCCTTTTCGTTTTCGACTTTGGACACCACCGGCAGTTCGTTTTCGACTATGGACACCGATGCTTTATCTGGCAAAACGATGGGCACTGGAGCATTTGTGCTCTTTCTGGCAGGCAGGGTTTTCTCGGTGAGCCCTGCCAGACGCCCGACAGCCCAAAACCCGGGCGTCGTCCGTTTTGCCTGAAAATTGGACCATACCATAATACCAACGCTGCAAACGCAGTCGCGCGGTCAGAATCAGCCACAAATATAGCTACAAGAAGTTATGGCTGCACAAACCCAGGTAGTGCCTATGACAGTAAACAATGCCAAACAGGACCATACAACAAGAGACATGGACCCTAGACATCACATGATGCTGCAGACGCAATGCCATAGCCAGACATAGCGCTAGGTGCATGCAGACAGCATCTGCAGTGGCAGTGACCGCCGGCGGCCTGACCACCGAGTAGGCCTGCCGATGGAGCTGAGCGCATCGCCAGAAGAGGAGGCTCCAACGACGAGTGAATGGGCCTCAGGGTGCGTCGGCTCCACCGAGCGACACTCCAGCAGCGTCAACTCTCGTTGTCAGTCATCTGCACGCTGATGTACACAAGCCGGGAGGACAAAAGAGAGTACAATGAGAGATGCACGAAAACCAACAATCGCGAGCTCACAGGGAGGTTTCGCCGCGAAACCCCTCCTGCGAGCTGGCGACGACGGGCGAAGTTCGACTTCGGCCTCGAAGTCGAAATCCATGTCCAATATGTTAAAAACATGAAACATATTACAGCCGTGCCCATTTTCGCTCCAAAAGTGCAAAACATGGGCATTGCTGTCATGTTGATTTCGACTATGGACAGCGCGTATAAATTGACAACAACGATGGGCAGATAACGACTCCGTCCAAACTTCTGACTAGGTCGTCCCCATTTTTTTATTTGTTTCTCAGCTTGCCCCCATTATGAGAATTATAGCTACGTCGCCCCCATTAATGGAGGCGACCTAGGCAGAAGTTTCTGAAAGTGTGGGCAATACGTCGATAATATTTCATCCTTACTGGGCGTCCTAGCCATAATTCCCTGGAGCACCAAAAGTGGGGGCGACCTGGCCATGAATTTCCGGAATGGGGGCGACCTAGCCATTTTTCTCAGAATGGGGGCATCTTAGACATGGTGGAGCGAGAATGGGGGCGACTTACAAAGTCGTCCCAAATCCCATTCGAGGAGTCATTTATGGAAGGGCGAAATAGCCAATATATCCACGTGCCCGAAGGGTGGACCCTGCCATATCCACGAGCGGAGTTTTATATCTACCATATCCAGCACTTTAAGAAACAGAAACGCGGTATGTAGCTCGAACGCCATGCTCAATCAGAGACATGCGTCAATCATCGAGCATGGCGACGAGAGTCATGCGACCCTCCTCGATCGAGCGAGAGTAGCTCAATCGCGACTCTCGCTTGCTCGCTCTCGCTCTCGCTCCCTTGCGAGATCATGATCTTGCAAGGGAGCGAGATTCGTGATCAAGCAACTCTCGCTCGATCACGACTCTTGCTCCCTTGCGAGATTACGATCGAGCAAAAGACCTCTTTTTTCCTTTTTTTTCCGAAGGGCATGCAAACCCTACCTCTTGAACATGCAAACTACCTTCAAACCCGACCCCGAAATACATTCGGGGTTGAGGGTTTTGTTTTTTGCGCGGGCACCTGCAGGACCCCGCGATAGCGGCGCCCAACAAGTTCCGTTTCTACGCATGGGGTGTCTCGGACCCTCCTCGCAAACCCCACATGAATCCCTCCCTCGAACAATAAAAAACACCTCGAAATAGGGATTTGTGATTGTTCGAGTACAATGATGGCGTCAGCACTCCGATGCTGCAACTTATGCAGCGTCGACATGGTGTTCGCGCGTTTTCTCTGGATACCTCGTTGCTCTTTTACGACATGTGGGTACATCAGGCTTAAAGTGGGAAAGTGGTGGATATGGCGTTGTTAAAGAGCGGTTACTGGATGCATCAGATCTATTGGGAATTCAGTGGATATATGGTCACACCCCCATTGCTGGAAACTAACTCTTCCCCCTTTCACAAATATCTTTGATGACAAAGACTACGGGGGTGTGACCATGTATCCATAGAATTCCCAATAGATCTGATGTACCCAGCAACCGCTCTTCAACAACGCCATATCCACCACTTTTGCACTTCAAAGCTGGAACACACACAGGTTGAAGAAAAGCAACAAGGTATCCAGAAAAGCGCACGAACACCATGTCGAAGTTGCATTAAATACAGCGTCGGAGTGCTGACATCATTATTTCAGTCGAAAAGTCACAAACCCCTCTTTCGAGGGGTTTGTAACTGTTCGAAGGAGGGGTTTGCGTGGGGTTTGGGTGGAGGGTCCGAGACACCCCATACGTTGAAAGGGAACCTGATGGGCCCCGCTACCGCGGGGCCTAGCAGGTGCCCGCACAAAAAATAAAACCCTCAACCCCAAATGTAATTTGGGATAGGGTTTGAACCCAGTTTTAATAGTAAACAGGGGGGGTTTGCGTGCGGAGACAAAACATTGGACACATGTGTTTTTGCACAGTTGCGATCTGTCCAGAGAAAAAAATGGGGGAAGGCGACCGCTCCATCGCGATCTCGTGAGGGAGCGAGAGTGGCAATCGAGCGACTGTCTGATGGCCATCTTCGCCATGCTCGATCAGCGACGCATGTCGCTGATCGAGCATGGCGAGCGAGCTGGATACCTCATTGGTACATTTTAAAGTGTTGAATGTGGCAGGCGTAAAATTCCGCTCGTGGATACGGCAGGGTCAACCCTTCGGGCGCATGGATATCCTAGCTATTTCGCGCCAAAGACTACCTATGCTGTTGAGTAACTGTCGCATTTCATTTGCAAGACCATCTTCAATGAGTGCATCCATGCTTTCCACATAGTTAGCCCATATCCTTCTTGCTATGTCATGCCGATACTGTCGCATCCATGCGTCACCATGGCACCGCCTAATCATTGCACGATGGCGCGGCGTGTTGTTTGCATTTGGGGCCACAATGACCTATGCCGCCGGCCCAATGTCAGGTATGTCCACGTCCTACCGTTCTTAGATACGATTGTGTAACAAAAGGCATGAGTGTAATATATTCGCTTGGAAACCAGGATGGCATGATGGTACACCACGGAACACATGGACCATGGCCTTCAAAATTCCAAAATTGTGTTATCCACTTGTTGCAGAGCTCCTCCGCATCTCGTGGACATTGCGCAGCTGGCCTGAAATCATTGAGTGGTAGCGACAACCATAGAAAGGTGTGAGGAGGCCGAAGCCTTCCGGAAACCCCCGCATCCGCTAACATAAACTTATCATGTGGCACTTCAAAACCACAATGCAACTTGTTAATGGACATCCTAGAGTCATTGGGAGACCCTTCCCATTCCGTAGTAACGAATGTAAATATGAGATCTCCATTACAACTGTTGATGTGTGGGCATTGAGCCGACCCCGCTGCACACAACGATTGTGGCACCACAAGTCTTTTCGAGATCCTGAGACTGCATTATCACCTACGATATTGCTGGTGTGATGCACTTGCTGCGTTTCGACATCCAGGATCGTGGGTGTGTAGCTGCTAGATTTTTCTCGGTGGTCAACATCCGAGCATCCGGAGACATGTTCCGGGGTCACGAGGAGGCCTGAGGTGGCTCTGGTTGAGACCCGCACACCTGGTGGGTCATACCGGTGCAACGTGGAGACCTAGAGCCTTGAACCAGTGTGTGCGTATTGGGATCTTGTGACGTGTTGCCCAGCGCTAAGTTATGTACCTTGCTCGTCGGTTGAGACCCGGGCACCCGAAGACATTTTCCAGGGTAATGAGGAAACCTACCTTGCACATTATAGACATGTCCGACTTGTCGTGCTAGTTATCTGGTTCAAACAACGCGTCGTTGTGACGTCTGCTGAGGAAGTTATGACAGGGCGAGTGTTTTCGCCTCGATAAGACCCGTTTGGCTACGCACCAGGCGCACTTTGCGCAAAACTACACAAACTGCCAGAACGGCACAGTCAAGGCTAAAACACTGATCCGGTCATAACCAGGCGAGTGGCATTTGCAGCGTCTGCAACTACAGGAGCTGCTGCTACGGAGGCATCAGCTGCTGCTGACACATCTACCACTCGACCGTCGACTACTAGCCAAGCATCCGTTGGTGGATCAGCCTCTGCGGCATCGTTGCCGTCATTGGGAGCCTGTACAACGTCCTAGGGCTCCTCCCAATCCCTTGTGCGCAGCCAATCGTCCACGTGCTCCTGAAAGTCCACCCGTCCCCGGCGTGCATCCTATAGAGACCATTGAGCTGCCTCCAGACATATGTGCACACCCTCCACGCACTCCTCGGCAGCCCATCGTGCTGGAATATCTGTAGGGTAACAACGGCTGCTGGCCTCCCAGAGCTCGGCCATGAGACCCTGCACGTTCGCCTCCGCTCGAGCCACGACTGCCTCTTGCTCGTCGACCGCGGAGCGCAGGTGCTCGAGTACAAGAACTGCAACTCAAATGTTTGTAGCTGTATCGTCGGCTGAAACTGCCATGGTGTCAGCGATGTCGGTCGAGGCAGCCATGAGCCGGAGGTCCGCAGCTCACTCTGCATCCTCCACGGTAGCTACACCTGTAGGGTTGACTATTGTAGTTTCATCAGACGTCGCGGACACAACCGCCATTCGGCTGTCAACAGTGTCAACCATGGCAACGGCTTGTCCTGTACGGGCTGCCATTGCTGAGGCATCCAGTGATATCGCCTCCTCCAACTATCGGCGCAAGTCCAATTGCCTCCACACTGCACCGTGCAACGTCCACTCAGCAGCCTCGAGGCACGTGTGCAGATCCTCAACGTCTACTGCCGCTACGCGACAACCCCTGGCGCCTGCGGTGCTCCAACATTGGTCACTGCACGCAGCTCAAGCGTGAGGTCCTACAGATGGTTGTTCGCATGTGCCACTGCATCCTCCTGGTCGCAAAATGCACAGTGTAGATGCTCGAGCACAGAGGCCGCCTCGGTAGCTGGTGCATGAGTTGTTGCTCGAGCTGCACCTCCACAGACAGCTGTGGCAATGGCGCCGGCCGCACATGACGCGTTAGCCATCTGGACCTCGCCTGCCTCTCCTGATGGCCCCTTAGCATCTGTACCCGCAATGGATGCTGCTGCAGTGGCGTCTATTCCTACGGAGGTCGCACCGGCTGCTACACGGGTGATAGCTATTGTGGTCTTTGCACCCGCAAGGGCATCCGCTCATGGCATCCCGTCTGTCGCAGTAGCTACTGCTGCTGCTACTATCACGATGTTAGTGGGTACCAAAACGCCCACTGCCCGGACGTCTGCTCCAAGGGCGACAATTGTCACCGGCACTGCTACTACTGCCTCATCCACTACTACTACACACACTTGCCACAACAATCGCGGTCAGTGCAGTGTTAACTGTAGTCTCCATCTCCATCTCCATCTCTACGTCTTCCTCTAACTTCGCATTGGACCACTCGTCCGCCTCCGCGTCGGACCACTCCTCAGATGACTCTTCCTCACTGAGAGCGCTCCATCGTGAAGCACCGTCTATCGCATCCCTCCTACACTCTCTGGTGGTTGTTGGCAGACATTCCATCATCCAAATGAAGGAGCTTTGCAGCTTCATCCAAATGAAATTGCCAGGTTGCTTCCTAGCATACTTGCCAATGACTGGGCATCAACGTTCAATCAGTTCGCGGCGTCAACACAGGTCGGACACAAAACAACAAGGTTTTGGCTAGGTGACACAAACTGTGTGAAATGTGCTTCCATAGATAAACACATGCAGAGAGAGTTACGAGAAAAAACCACATTTACCTAAATAGCTGTCAAGCCTGGTGCACAGCTAGCGCAGCCAGGGGTGCGTTTGGCTACGCACCAGGCGCAACTGGCGTAAAACTACACAAACTGCCAGAACGGCCCAGCCAAGGCTAAACACTCACCTGGTCATAAGTTCCTGCGCAGGTGTCAAAACGATGTGTCGTTTGAACCAGAACAACCAGCACGACAAGCCGGACACGTCTGTAATGTGCAAGGCAGGTCTCCTTGTGACTCCAGAACATGTCTCCGAGTGTCCGGGTCTCAACCGACGAGCACGGTTCATAACTTAGCGTTGGGCAACACGTCACCAGCTCCCGATATGCACACACTGGTTCAACACTCTGGGTCTCCACATAGTGCCAGTGTGACCCACCAGGTGCACGGGTCTTGACGAGAGCCACCTTTGGTCTCCTCGTGACTCCGAAAATGTCTCTGACTGCCTCGGTCTTGACCACCAAGAAAACTCTAGCAGCTACACACCCACAAACTTGTATGAAAAAACCGCAGCAAGTGCATCACACCAATATCATCGTAGGTGATAATGCAGTCTCGGGATCTGTAAAAGACCTGTGGTACCACAATTGCTGTGTGGAGTGGTGTCGGCTCAAAGCCTACACAAGAACACTCTCCAAGGACCATGGAGCCCGACAATGCGACACATGTAGCATCACACACACACACACACACACACACATACACACACACACACACACACACACACACACACCTGCATAACAAGTACATGGTGGTCTCAAGGTGCAAGGTTTCCTTGTCACACCGGCAGAATCCACCAGGTATGCGGGTCTAGATCATCATCACCTCAACCCATATCAACCACAGAGTAGTAGTACCTCTCTATGCTATGCACAGGGAGGCATTGGGAGAAAACCCACATGCCAATACTCCCACTGTGTGNCCCGACAATGCGACACATGTAGCATCACACACACACACACACACACACACATACACACACACACACACACACACACACACACACCTGCATAACAAGTACATGGTGGTCTCAAGGTGCAAGGTTTCCTTGTCACACCGGCAGAATCCACCAGGTATGCGGGTCTAGATCATCATCACCTCGACCCATGTCAACCATAGACTAGTAGTACCTTTCTGTGCTGTGCACAGGGAGGCATTGGGAGAAAACCCACATGCCAATACTCCCACTGTGTGGTAGACCCCGACAGCACGAGTAAAGTTGATTGCTGTGTACAACATACCCCCTGAGGAGGGAGCATGGCTCCCCCATGGCCACATACACACATATAGCAATTGCAAGAGTGAGAACAATGCTGGTGGGACGTGCGCGCACATAGCCTCACCCCTCAGCATTGTCAACATTATTATCGTTTTGGCTGTCGTAGTCATCATTGCTATCGTCTCCTACTACTATGAGTGGTGCAACGCTGAGGGCCTCCTCCAAACATCACCTGCTGTATGCCTGCCAGCTGTTGAGCTACACATCTCCACGCGGACTCTGTAACATCGAGACGTGTGTATAGTTTGTTGAGCGCTACTGCGGTTGCTGGCTGGCTGCATCTGCGGCATGCAGGCGGTCAGTCACAAAACAAACATGACGGTGGACCTCCATTGCGTGTGCATCGGCATGAGCCACGACCTCCTGCAGCCTTACTGCCTCGTCGCGCAGGTCGGAGTCCTCTGCGTCATTCGTCGAATCATTTGTCGCCTGGCCGCAAGCTACTGGCAGGGAGTCAATACCAGACAACGCGTCGGCATCTGCAACGTCTACACCTGCAGGAGCTGCTGCTGCGGAGGCATCGACTACTATTGATACATGTGTCACTCGATGTCACTCGACCGTCGGATGTGTAGTCGACGGTCGAGTGACAAAAGCCGGATGTCAACATCCGTTGGTGGATCTACCTTTATATAATCGTCGCCGTCATT
This sequence comes from Penium margaritaceum, assembly GCA_023375785.1. NCBI lineage: Eukaryota > Viridiplantae > Streptophyta > Zygnematophyceae > Desmidiales > Peniaceae > Penium > Penium margaritaceum. Next base: position 88,065 of record SZWC01005562.1, read on the forward strand.
GGGAGCCTATACAATGTCCTGGGGCTCCTCCCAACCCCTGGTACGCAGCCAGTCGTCCACCTGTTGTTGAACATCCATCTGTCCTAGATGTGTATCTTGGAGAGACCACTCAGCTGCCTCAAGACGCGTGTGCAAATCCTCCACGCACTCCTCGGCAACCTGTTGTGTTGGAACATCCGTAGTGTAACAACAGTTGCTGTCCTCCTGGAGCTCGGCCATAAGACCCTGCACGTGCGCCTCCGCTCGAGCCACGACTGCCTCTTGCTCATCGACCGTATAGGGCAGGCGCATGGGTACGGGAATTGCAGCTAAAATGTTTATAGCTTTATCCCAGCTGAAATCACCATGGTGTCAGTGACGTCGGCCAGGAAACCCATGAGCCAGCGGTTCGCAACTTGCTCTGCATCCTCCACGGTAGCTGCACGTGTAGGGGTGACTGCTGTAGGCTCATCAGATGTTGTGGACACAACCGCCACTCGGCTGTCAACAGTGTCGACCACGGTAATGGCGGGTCCTGCACGGGCCGCCGCTACCAAGGCATCCACAGATATCGCCTCCTCCATCTATTGGCGCAAGTCCAACCGCCTCCACACTGCACCGTGCAACGTCCACTTAGCAGCCTCGAGGCGCGTGTGCAGATCCTCGGCATTTGTTGCCGCTATCTAACGACCGACAGTGTCTGCGGTGCTCCAACGTGTGCTCGCTGCACGCAGCTCAAGAGTGAGGTCCTGCAGGTGGTTTTCCGCACGTGCCATTGCATCCTCCTGGTCGCAAAGTGCAGAGTCTGGACACTCAAGCACAAAGGCCACCTCGACAGCTGGTGCATGAGCTAGTGCTCCAACTGCACCTCCACAGACAGCTGCGGCAATGGCAGCGGCCGCACATGACACGCGAGCCGTCTGGACCTTGCCTGTCTCTCCCGATGTCCCCTTAGTATCAATACCTGCAATGGCTGTTGCTATCGTGGCATCTGTCCCTACGGAGGTTGCACCGGGTGTTGTAAGGGTCATAGCTATCGTGGTCTCTACACCAGTAAGGACATCTGCTACTGGCATCCCGTTCGTCACAATTGCTACTACTGCTGCTATTGGCATGACGTCAGTGGCTTCCAACACGCCCACTGCCCGGACGTTTGCTCCAAGGGCGTCAGTTGCCACTGCCACTGCTAATGTTGCCTCGTCCGCTGCTACTACCACACCGGCCATAATGGTCGCGGTCAGTGCAGCGTTATCTGCAATCTCCATCTCCATTTCCATTTCTACGTCAGCCACTTACTCCACGTCGGAATACTCGTCCACCTCCACCTGCACGTCGGACCACTCCTCGGATGACTCATCCTCACTGAGAGCGCCCCATCGTGTAGCACCATCCATCTTATCCCTCTTGCACTCTCCGGTGGTCGTTGGCAGACACTCCATCCCCCCCTCAACCGACACATCGGCAGAGGCTGAGAAGGGGTGCCGCACCAACCCTGCGACGAGGGACAAAGGATTTAGCTCCACGGTAACATGTGCCACATATTCTGCTGTTGGTGCCTCCTGGGCAGGTCTAGCCAGACGTGTCGTCCGTTGCCTCGCGTGCCGAGTGTGAGCCTGAGGATTTCGAGCTGAAGGGACTGTCACAAAAGCGGAGGGGTCAGAGGTTGGGATGACTCTGACTGACTCCAGGACAGAGTGAAGGGGGTCAGATGTAGAGCTAAGGCCGGGAGGCATGGCATCGTCAGTTGACGCCACTAACGGAGGTGAGGATGGCAAGGAGGAAGATGGGGGTGTCTACAACGGCATGTTGGCAACGACCCGCTCAGAATGTACATGGTTTGTGAGTTGTTGCACCACACACTTTAGGCCCAGGAGCTCGGCGTACAACACCACCATAGCTTCACCGAGGGATGCCATGGTATCGGCCGATAATGTCTCTAAGGCGGATGGTGAAGAAGAAGGACGGGACCGTATCCAGGGCGATCGCCACCCGACAGGGTGCTGGCGACAGTAGCACAAGCCATGGTGTCGATTGCCACAGTAGTAGCAAGCAAAGTCGTTATGCGTCTGAGGCGTGTGCCACAGCTGCAACTACCATTGTGGACGTGGCGCTTGCCACGCATGCAGTGCAGACACCAACCAGAGCGCCCGCTGTGCTCCTTGCCATGCCAGTATACTCATCTTTGAAACTTGGCGTAGGTGAGTGCACAAGGCACTCGCTTCCGCTTGCACAAGGCCAGAAGGGGAGGTGGACGATCGAGGCACAGTATCTCACATGTGCTATGCCGTTGTTAGGAGGACGGCCACCACCACGCTAGTGGTGCACTACTTGTTGTCCTTTGTGCCGTTCCTGTACATTTTACTGTGACCACTCGGCCGTGTCCATACTCGTGCAGATCCCTGAGGCGGGCGGCCCTGGTGGCACCAGCGAGACGACAGGCGGCAGACTACCAGCTTGGAGCTGGCCGACCACTGTACCAGAGCCCTAGATGCCACCGGGACTCTCTGTTGTGTCTTCTACATCTTGCAGGCGTCTTTCGGCAGACTGGCCATGAGGCCTATCTGTATGTTTTTGCATTGTATGCTCACTGTCTGTCGATGGATGCATGCATGTGACCAGTCGTAGCGTCCATCTTTTGATTCTGCACGTCTAGGTTCAGACGGCGTAGCATTCTGACATGTGTGCGCAGAGTTACGGCCAAAACAGTGGTTTTGGGCCGGTTTTAGGACAGCTCTTGGACTGCCGCGTGCGACACCCGCCGTGCGCCGCGGCAGGTA
>SZWC01005563.1:0-13335 GCA_023375785.1 Penium margaritaceum
TGGCTCCATGGCAGTGGAGGTGGCGGATGCGCCGCCCGTGGCAAAGCTCGTGCCGCGGCTCAGGTCAGCGCCAGGCTGGAGCGACGGCGGCGGCAGCGGCAGCCCCAGCAGCTGTGCCACAAAGTCCACCACGAGGCGGCCGTCGGACGCGCGGCCGGTGGGGTGGTGGAAGTACGTGCGACCGTAAGGGAAGAAGTCACAGCGCAGAGGGGTGTCGTTGCGGTAGTTGTCGTTGCCTGTGTTGGTGTTGGCATCACCAAACGCAAAAACTGCAGGGACGAGGGGGCGCATGATAGAGGAGGAGGAGGAGAGGGAAGAGGAGGCAGGGCCAGTAGGTGTGTCGGAGGCAAGAATGTGACGTAAGCCCTGTGGCCGGAGGTGCTGTGAACTGATTCCCCCTTTTCGCACGAGGCCCTGTCGTTGCATGTTTCCAACGTCGGCTTCACACGCAATGCTTAGTCCCTGTGGGTGTGCGGGGGGGTGAGGCAGCGACACGTGAGGTAGCTGCCGTGCACAAGGGTGGTTGTGAGAAACACAGCAGAGTGTGAGGACGACGAGTAGTGGGCACAAAACCGAGGCGTGAGGCGGAGAGCTGCAGGATGAGCGTCGGCGTGGCATCATGACCGTGGCCACTGCGGCTGTGACTGATCGGGAGTTGGTGGCACGGAGAGCATGGGAATGCAGCAAGCGCAACCGAACCATGCTGCGCAGACAAAGACTGTGTCAGGCTGCTTGCCGTTGCAGGTGGAAGCCGCACGCCTCAGGACAGAAGCACGGAGCAGAAAGAGCGCGCGGGAGAGACGGTGGAGCCAACAAAACCCTGACTGTGATTCTGTGTGGGCGCTTGAACGAACCCAAAGAGGAGATAGCCAGCCCTACTGCACACTCAACTTCTTGAAGCTGCTTCCTGAGAGGTGAGTAAGCAAGTGCGCACACAGAAGACAGCACAAATTGGCCGCAGCGGCCTTCCTCCCTTCAAAGGACAAACTGCCACAGACTGCACTTGACTGGCTCTCAGCGTCTGTGTATGTGTATGCGCGTGTGCGTGTGTGTGTGCCAGCACATCGGAGAAGCTTTCAGCAGCAGAAATGGCGCTAGGGGCCAGGGATGCTGGACTCCCACAGGAGGCCAACCACAAGAGGCCAACCACTGGAGGCCAACCACAGGAGGCCTTGCGCTTGCAGAGAAAAAAGACCGCTCAGACCGCCAGTTTGGCTGAAAGGCGCCAGAGGTTTTGGGCAACCACTGGGCTCTTGTGGCAAGGTTGTTCAGTCTGCATCAGGTGCCAAAGAAGCGCTGGGAGTTTGATGTGCGGTGCTAAAGAGGACGGGGGCTCTCACTCGCCATTGGAGAGAAAGCTTGGCCGAGTTGCTGCTGGTGCTGTCGACGATGTTGTTGCTGCTCTTGCCTCCCCCGCTGCTGCTGATGCTGCTGCTGCTGCTGCTGCTGCTGCTGTTGATGCTGCTGCTACTGCCGCTGCTTGAGCTGCTGTTGAGTCTGCTGCTGCTGCTGCTGCTCCTTCTGCTCCTGCTTGAGTTGCTGCTGTTGCTGCTGCTGCTGCAGTTACTGTTGCGCTGCTGCTACTACTATCCACCACGTGGGGGCCACGAAACGAGCCAATTGCACGTACTAGAAAACTAGAACTCAAGCGGACGTGGCGTTTTATTAAAAGAGAGGGTGGAAGACCAGACGACTAGTCCGTCAGAGGGCAAGACTGCAAGACGGCACAGCTGGCATAGTGAGACACCCGACGATTGTAGCAGCAGCCGCAGCAGCAGCAGCAGCAGCAGCAGCACTGCTCAATTCGTTCTCCTGAAGCTCCTCGAAGGCTGGAGTGCGGAGGAGTGAGCCATTTCTTGGCATGGCTAAAACGACTCATTCCCCAGCATGCTCCCTTGCGTGCCTTGCTCCCTCGTTTCCCTCACGTGGGCCAGCTCCGACTTGCGACGCGGAGCGTGTCGACCCTCGGCCTGAAACCTTCACCAGCGTGCAACGACGGAGATGGGAGGTCCATGACGGAGGAGAAAGACTCGTCAGGTGGGCGGGAACGAAGTGAGGGAACGAGGTGGGGGGATTGAAGGAGAAACGAGGCCAGTGTTCGAGGAAGTCGACCAGCGCGGTGCGAGCGAGGAGGTTGGAGTCCAACCTGCGGCGACGGAGGTCCTCATCGATGCCTGGCAGCTCCAACGGCTGCGCCAGCCAGGCCGCGATGGGAACGCCTGCAGGGAAGGCTGCCGAAGCCGCGGAGCGAATTGCGGTGCAGCCTCTGCCAACAAGTGTGGACGGCGCGGCCCACGGGTGGGACCGTCTGCCATCTGATAGGCGCGGGACCATCGGCAGCGCTGGTGCTGCGGAAAAAGACGCCAGCGACGCCGGCGGATAGGGCCTGTTGCTTCGATCGTGTCGAAGGTAGCCAGGCTTGCCCTCTCTCTGGATGGAAACGCCAGCTTGGGAGGAGGGACGCCGTGAAAAGCTCGACCGGTAAGTGCCACTACTGCCGTTCTAAGTTCCGTTCTGTTGTGGCTGCTTAGAAATGAAACTATGTGCGCCACTGGAACTTCACGCGATTCGGCCCTGAACGTGCTTGGAAGTGCCTGTGATCATGGGCTTTACCCGAAACCCTGTTGCTGCTTGTGATCCTTGAATCAATTGGCGGGTTTAAATTAGTCATTTCGATTATTTTTTAAAGAACTCGCTCAAATGCGCGAAACCGCCACTCTAGAGGTACATTTGGCTGTGATTATACAGTGATTAACCGCCGATTATCTGAACATCGACGCCCAAAATTGCGTGTGTGGCAGACCTCCGCAAATTTTCGAGAATCATTCCCTAAATCAACTCGCACAATGACAGGAAATGCTCAGAATCAAAACGCAATATCTCATTGTTAGGTGAAATCGTTCTTCAGCCCAAACAGAATTCCATCTATGGCTAGAGAGGACCTATCGATGTGAACGATTTATCCAACAACTTGCGAACTAAAAAGCGACTATCCAAAACGCTCTTCGTCTCCATCAATGGGTTCGATGCCATCCCGCAAAATCGGGAAGTTAGTCACTAATTTTGTGGAGTACAAACCGCGCGAAGTCCAATGGCCCTAATCTGATTTGTAGCTGATTTGAATAAGTGACCTCGAGGGCGGGGAATCAAAGTAGAATCTTGAAACATCGACACATCGAGCGGGTACCAGTTGAAACCATAGAATAATTAGCATTAACAGGACGTCGGTTCCTCGCCCATGTAGTGAACAAGGTTGCGAGGAAAACAAGGGTGAGGTGCCGCACGCATGGCGTGTAACAATACTAAGGAAACGTGTTGGTCAGGCTTGAGAATGGGCATTTTACTTATACAAAACCGTCTTTTAAAAGACAAACTGTTGCAAAATGCCGTGCTGTGAGGCCGCCATGTTGCACTATTCTGTTAATAAGTGTTGTTCGTGGATGTTATGTAGAACGGAGCGTAGATGGTGAACAGGTATGTGTTGCGAGGCAAAACACGGTTTGAGAATTTGGGACACTTGAGCAATTCATGATTGGAGGTAAGTGTTCTTTGATGACAACTGTCGAAATGATCGAACACATGTATACAAGTGTCAAGTTAAAAATGAGACGTAGTCGGGGTCATCAAGTCAATTGTCTAGCAATGCGTGCAAAGTGGCGTCGTGAATGGTTGGATTGAGAAGCTTTGTCGAGGAATCAGGGGGCTTCGAAGATCGACGGTGACGATGTGAGATGCAACTATATAATTCTTAATGTATCTTGATGCGTTGAGAAGTCGAACGGAAGGTTGTGACACTTCTGTTGATGATTCTCGAAAGTGGTTGACGTTGTCAGATATGCAAGAAGGATCGCTCGAGGGCGAGGGCACGTGGCCAAATCTCCCTAGACTTCCTGAGGAAAAAATAGGGTCTCGGCGCATAGTGCGCCATCCGTGTAATGACAGAAATGCCCATTTGGAAGGTTTACGGACCAGTGAACATCTGGTACATAACACTCCCCCCCTTTTAGCCGCGATGTCCCGACGTGCGTATAGATGTAGCCCGGTGATGGCGGTAATACCCGTCAATCAGATGATCGATGTCGTGGAGGTTTTTGTACGAGTTCCCAACTGTTGTGCACGACGTCGTTGCCGTGCCATTTGACAAGATGCTCCGTTGTTTTGCCATGTTATTGATGGCATAGGATGTCCTCGATGGCATACTCCTTATCCTTGTCCACTTGTACAGGAGGAGGTAGAGGCACATCCGTGCCAAGGAAGTTTCTGCTGAGAACCTACTAGTGCTTCAATCTTCTATTGTGGAACACCGGGTGAACTTGCATAGTGTTTGAGTCACGCAACCATGGGGATTTGCATGTGCTCGATCTCAAACGGGCCAAACCATTAGGTTTTGAGCTTCGAACAGTCAGCTCCACGAAGTTTGATGTTTGTCAAATTGAGGAGAACCTTCTCTCTAGCGGTAAATACGTCCTTGTTGCGATGTCGGTCAACTGCTCTTTTTATCGTGACTGATGTCTTCACGAGCATCTGGCGTGTTTCATCTCAGGTTGTGGAGAAATCGCACATTAGATGTCGACTATAGAAATGTTGCTCTGGCTGTGAAGTCCGGCTGGTGTGGCGAGAAGTTGGCCATACACCATTTTCGATGGAATTTCACTGGTTGTGGTGGATGTCACCGAGTTATATGTGAGTTTTGACGGTCGGCAGTTTGGTTGCCCAATCTTTTCCGTATGGCTCACATAATGTTCGGAGATTTTGTACAACTGTCTGATTGGTCCGCTCGGTTTGGCCGTTGGTTCGAGGGTGGAACATCGTCGAATGTTGGACTCGACTACCGTAGCGAGTCATCAGTCTGCGTGAGAAACGGATGGTAAATGAATTGTCTCTGTCAGTTGTGATGGTTCTTAGTACGCCGTGTAGCCATACGATGTTGTTTCAAAACAGCCGTGCTGTGACTTTGGCGGTGACGGTGGTTGTCAAGATAAAGTGGGAAGTTTTGGAAAAACCTGTTGACGACAAGGATTGCGTCATATCCCTGGGGTGAGACCGGTAATCTAATGACAAAGTCCATGGTGATATCGGTCAACGCTTTCGTCGCAATGGGGAGTGGCTTGAGAACTCCGGGTGGCCATGTGCGATCGGGATTTCTATCTCTGACAGGTGTCATAAGATTTGCACAAGTTGGCTATGCCGGTTTGCATCTTGTCCCACTAGAAATGCTTCACCAGCTTCTTAAGCGTAGTGTCCACTCCAAAATGTCCGCCTGGACCGGTGTCGTGGCAGTCCTCGAGAAGCATGCGGCACAGTTAGTCGTTTGGCACCATAACCACCTCGCAAGTCAATCGTTGTTGCCAATAGGGTGCGTCGAGTCAAAACTTGGACTTGTTGTATCTGCCATGGCGGTCTTAGCCATGTGTGAATAACTTCTTAAGATACGGATCTGCCAAACGAATTCAACTTTAGCAAGGTGGTCGTACTGCCACGTGCATGTTTGCTCTCCATTTCTGTGATCATGTAGGAGAACCACGCCAATGGCTCGGTCCGTGGCGTCCATGGGCATGGCGTAGTCAACTATTGGATCGGCTAATCGTAAGGCGGGTTTCAAGGTCAGAGCGTTCCACAAAGTGGTGAACACTTCTTATTCGCTGTCTCCCCACCGCCACTCGTTTTCTTCTCGAGTGAGATCAGAGAGAGGCGTTGACACTTAGGCGTAATCCCATACAAAATGCCGGTAGCAACTGCAGAAGTAGAGGAAAACTTGGGCGCCTTGGACGTTGGTTGGCGTCGACCAATCAACAACTGCTGCCACTTTTTTTAAGATCCATGATGATGTGTCTACCATTGATAATGTGACCTAAAAAATCAATTGAACGGCAACCGAAGTCGCACTTCGAGAGTTTTCCCAAGAATTTCTCTCCTTGTAAAACTTTAAGAACCTTTTTAAAGGTGTCCATCGTGCTCCACTGGGATGCCGTTGTACACCAAGATGTCATTGAGATATACCACAACAAAATCATCAAGGTACGGGCGGAAAATGTTGTTCATCGCCGCCATGAATAACATTGGGGCATTGGTGAGTCCAAACGGCATGATCATGAACTCAAATCTTGTAGCGGGTTCAGAACACTTCTCTCTCGATGTCAACGTCTGCCACGCGGATCTGGTGATAACCGTTGCGTAGGTCGATTGTAGTGAAAAATTGAGCGCCACATAGAGTTCGTCAAAACTTTCATCCGCTCGGGGGAGAAGGTAGTGGTTCTTGGTAGTGGCATCGTTTGAAATCCGGTAGTAAATGTAGATCCATGTTTTTCCCGTTTCATTTTTCATAATGAATACTGGTGCGATGTATAGTGACGTGGACGGCAAGATGAATCCCTGACCGGGCATCTTATCAAGTTACCTTTTCAACTCAGTTAGCTCTTTATCGCTCATCCGATATGCTCTTTGTACTATGGATTGGCTCTCCGTTTTTAGATTGATGCGATTGTCCATGAGGTGGCAAGGCTTTTGGGAGTTTGCCAGGGATTACGTTCGCAAACTCTCGGATGAGAGGTACAAACTCCGGGGAAACCATTTGGTTGATGTCAATGGGGTTGATGAGGCTGATGGAGCTGATGAGGCGGACGAGTGAGCTCCTTCCACTTTTGCCTCCTCTATTGGGTCGAGATGCACAACCTTCACGTGTTCCTCTTGTCCTGTATAGTGCTTGGCCACGTTGAGCGGTATCGGCTACACAGGTTTTCGCTTCTTAGTCGTCATGGTTTTCTTTTTTTGCTTCCACCTTTGTTGCTTTCGTTGTTGTCCTTCGTCCCACATGCGGAAGTTTTTGCTTTTCATCATTGATTTCTACTTAGATGTTGCCACTGTTCCAGTCCATCTACGTATTTTGCTTTTATTGGAAATCACGTCCGAGAATGATTTTGCGATCACTCATTGGATATGACCTCCAAACCGTTACATCCCGCAAGTCTCCCAATTGCAGTCGTACTGGTTTTTGGAATCTGTGTATGTGCAATCTCCCGTCAAAGGTTTTTTCTTCAAACACCCGTGGTTCAGTCTGCAGATATAGCCGTTTAGCCATGTCATTGCTTACAAAGCCATGAGAGGCCCCTCCAGCCAATACTGTCGGTAACGTTACGCGACTCTGGCAACCTCGAGATTACACTTTTAGCAGTATCACCGGTTGGTGGTCCTTGTACTCATCGTCGAACTTGGAGATCTTAGAAATCCTCTACAACATCATGAGTTGTTTAGATGGACAATCGTCCATCACATATCACTCCTCTCGTACAAGAGTTGCGCCTTTGACTCTTTCCCTTTGCCATTTTTTTTACTCATTTCTCTGTGCCTTCCCCTCCTTTCTGGCATCCTGCTTGCTTCGACAGATCTAAATGATGTGTCCGAATTTTCCACAGTTTTAGCAAGTGCACGTGTCTTTTTGGTCGACGATGTCCAATTCCATCAAAGTCAAGGAAACCCGACTTGCTTTTTCCGATCCCACGGTAACTGTGATTGGGTGGTCGCCAACCGTAGGGTTCCTGGATCCGAGCGTTGTAGTCGGTGCTGGCGATCTGTTCTGTCGCTATGATCATCCGTGTTTGGTAGTTTTGCATGCCAAAGATGGCAATCGCTCACGAGATTTCCCATTTGAGGCCGTTATTGTATTGAAAACAGAATTCGTTGTGGGCAATGTCTACACGAGTGATGATTTTGCAAAATCTCCGCGTCTACTCTGCCACACAGGGGATGTTAGGAAACGTGCTATAGTTTTTTTCTGAGCGTCAGACTTTTCATTCAGCCATCCAAAGCGTGCAAGCATTGCGCGTGAGAATTGGCTCTAGTCGGTTGGTGGCGTCAGCACATCTTGCTCCAAGGGTAGGACACTTGCAGTTGACAGTGGGAGACGGGCCCGGTTGGCCGTCGATGAGGCCATGTCGGTCTCCTTCTCCCATTGGATGGCCTTTAGGTCGGACCACCAACTTAATGTTGTGCCATGTAGAAGCCTGTCCGTGAGGTTAACTTTCTTCCGATCGTCATTGATCCCAGTAACGATGAAGTATACATCCAAGCTCGTCAGCCACATCTGAGCTTTTGGTGCTGAAGTGTGTGCAGGATTGAATGATTTAGGAGCGGTCGGACGAATCTTACATTCGTTCGAGAGGTGGGTGTTTCTCTCAACGAGCACCGCCAGCCGTGCATTTGCGTTGCGAAGAGCCTCCATCACAACGTTGAGTTGTTGGAGTAGATGGTTGTTTATTCCCTCGAGCAGGGAGATACGATTTGCCAGCTCCTTGTTGATCCGTGACTGTCGTTTGGTGCTAGCTGTCGTTCTTGCTGTAGATGTGAGACTGTTTGTAGGGGTAGCTGGTTTACTACCATTGGATCCGTGGTCAGGTTGGCCATAGGAGCCGTCGGGACTGATCCAGCTGCCGCATAGCCTTCCACGCTAGCATTCGTTGCCGCTTCAAGGTTCGCGTGCATATTCACAGTCTGCTCCTCCATCGCCAAAGTTGTCGCCGAAGACTCGTAGCTGGTCGTCGGGTGCGTTTGCTTGCTTCACGTCATAGACGTGAACTCTGTGAATTCCGTATGTGCAAGACATGCTGCAGAATTGTGCGAGGTAGTCCTTTAGATGAGCAAAGCAGTGAGATGCCTCTCTTGAACCACTTTGCTTTGATACCAAGTGTTATGCGGAACTAAGCATAGATGGTAAACATGTATGAGTTGTGAGGCACAACACGGTTTGAGAATATCAAACACTTGAGCAATTTGTAATTAGTGGTAAGTGTCTTTCGATGACGAATGCCAAAAGGATTGAACACATGTATAACAGTGTCGAGTTACCAATGAGACGTAGTCGGGATTGTTGAATCAATTGTCGAGCGAGACGTGCAGAGTCGCTTCGTGACTGGTTGGATCAAGAAGCTCCGTGGAGGAATCAAGGAGCTTCGAAGATCGACGGCGAATATGCGAGATGCATCTATGTAAATCTCCATGTATCTCGATGCGTTGAGAAGTCGATCAAAAGGTTGTGACACTTCTGTCGATGTTTGTCAAAAGTGGTCAAAGTTGTGAGAATGTGCAAGAAGTATCGACGAAGGGCGAGGGCAGGTGGCAAAATTTCCCTCAACCTTTGGAGAAAAAATCGGGGTCTTGGTGCGTGGTGGTGTCATTTGTGTTATGACAGAAATGCCCATTTGGAAGGTTTAGAGACTTGTGTACGTCTTGTACATAACAGTGGACATCCTTTCGCGGAAAACAAAATGTGCCTGCCGGAAGCCGAAATTCAAAGCCAAGCCCCGAGTTACACTAGGGGTTGAATGGGTTTAGTACGTGTCGGGAACCTGCCGGGCCCAACAGATTCACTTTCAACACAGAGGGATTTTTGTTCCACCGACCTTTATTCTTCAAAAATAATTCTTGTGGACACTGAATAATGTGTCATGACAGCATTTCAACCCGGATCAGAACAGTTTTCCCTTCTTTGAAATCCTTTAGAACTGCCTTACGTGTATGGTCTACTTCCTTCCACCATTACATGACAAGTTTGACTCATTGCGTGGTTAAGTAACTCCAATGTTCTTTTTTGTTCCACCTTTCTCGCATAGCCAACCTGTAACGGGAGTTCCAGTTTGGCCCTCCTATCACAGATAGTTGAACACCACCCCTCGCCACCGCGAGGGTTGGTTGGCAGCCAGCCCTTTGCTGGCCGCCGGACAGTTGGCTGCCGGCTGGGCAGTCGGTGGCGTCAAGTGACTGGCCGCCAATCAACCTGGTTGCTCGATCGGCGACCAGGAGACCACGAGGCCTCGAGGGGTGAGGCCGATGTCCTTGAGCCCTTGTCCTGGCCCTCCCCTGCTTGCCTCACAAGAAGAGTGAGACGAGGGGAAAGGGCGAGCTACAGAGACGTGCCAGCAAGAGAAAATTGCTAGCGCAGAATCGTCAGCGTGTCTCACACGCGCCAGTTTTGCGCCAACACGACAAGCATAAAACCCCAGTTTGATTCTGATGAATACCAAGTTTTGAAGACAGAAAACTCATGCAAAATCATGAGTTCGAGGTACAACCCCTTCGTTTGGGACCCAAAACAAGGAGGACAAGGTAGAAATGGAATTTGTCTCTTGCATAATTGAAATGACCAAGTCTCTTTGCATAGGTCATCAATGACGATCACCCCCAACGTGTCACGGAGGGAAAAAACTCCTCCAGCGAGCTCTAGACGCCATTGTGCAAACTCCAATGCAAAATTCCTTGCAGGATGTAGAGACTCGACTCATAACAGTGGTTTTCAAAGCAAGACAACTCCTGGGAAAAAGTGTGTGACAGTTCCGGCAGCTACGTGATACATAAAACACCGCGAGCAAATACAACAACAATAAAAAAAAAGGGGGGTACAACCTTAACCATTCCAAGTGATGTAAACAACGTAAGAAAGCTCTCGAGAGGCTCTGCAGTATTTTCCCACCTTTATCATCATCTCTCTTTCACCTGGGGCCTACTTGGTTTCTTCATGGATCGGATGGGGAGTGTTATGTCGAATGAAATATAGGTGGTTCATAGGGATGAGGTGCGGGATAGTAGACAATTCCAGGAATTTAGATAAATGGACACCTTCTATTAAGCAGGAAGTGTACTTTGATGACAAGTGTGGGGTGAGTCGAGCACATACATACAAGGACGAGAATCAGAACGAGGCATATGTTGGGTCCTCGTTGATAAAGAAAAGCAACGCTTGCGAGGTCGCGTCACGATTTGCTACTTCAAGAAGCTCTGTAGAAAAGCTAAGGGACTTCGAGATTATCAAGGCCCCGTTTTAAAGGACATCAACATTCACGACACTTCAGTCGACCTTTCTAGGAAGTGGTCAAAACAGTTGAAAACCTTTCGGAGCGGAGCACCACAGGTCGGTGCAGGTAGCCAAAATGCCTTTGACGGATGGGGGTAAATATTCAGAGGTTATCACGTGGTGGGCCACAAACGTAATGACAAAAATACCCACTTACAGATTTTAGGGACTCGTGTACATCATCATCAGGGAAGTAACACTTCTACCCTTTAAGCTACAACGTCTCAACGCATTAGCAGACGTGGATCGTTCAGAGTGGTAGTAGCCAGTGACCAGATGATCGACGTCTAAGAGGTTGTTGTAGGTTTCCCAACTATTGTGTGCAATATCCTAGCCGTGCCACTTGACAAGATACTCGATTGTTTTCCATCGCGTCGATGTTCAAGGATCTCTTCAACCATGTACTCCGCATCCTCTTCCAAAGAAGTGTGCTTTGATGACAAGTGTGGGGCGAGTAAGTCATCGTCATAACTAGGGGTCATCAAACCAGAACTTGGCTTTGTCGTACCCGCAAAACTCCTTGTAACCCTTTGGAAAAAGCCTTGCGAGGTGTTGGTCTTGTTTGATGAATAGCGTGTTCATCTTGGCTATTAGATCTGGTCACCGATTTGGAGCATCCGCTGGATTAGGTTCTCTATGTCAGTACTTGATGTCATAGTCAAAGTTAGACCCAAGGAGCTCCATCCATTGAGTTCGTTGATGACTTGGATTTGGCTGAGTATTGAGATGTTTCAGAGAGTGGTGGTCGGTGTGAATGATGTATCGCCAACATTCTAGTTAGCACCGCCTCGTTTTAATCACGTGCATGACTACGAGCATCTATTTTTTGTGCACCGCATGGTTGAGCTCTGGCCTGCACAATTTTCCTGACATGTATGCGACCGGTTTTTCTCCACAGCCATTGTCTTGGATGAGAACGGCTCCAATTGCTCAATCGGATGCGTCTGTGGCTATGATATATTCTATGGTTGGATCTACCAATCGTAAGGCTGGAGCTTAGGTCAGAAGATTTGTCAAAGGATTAAATGCTTCTTCTTTGCTGTCCTCAAAATTCCACTTAGTAGGTTTACAGGTTAGATTGGAGAGAGGCGCTGACACTCGAGTGTAGTCTTTTACAAATCAATGGTAGTAGTTGCAAAAGTCAAAGAATACTAGGGCGTTCCAAACATTGGTCGGCATCGGCCAATCAGCCAGCACCTTCTTTGGGTCCATGGTGATTCGCACGCCGCCTATGAGGTGGCCAAGAAACTTGATTGAACGGTGACCAAAGTCGCATTTCGAGAGATGCAAAAAAAATTATCCATTTGTAAAATCGTGTCAACATTGTGGAAACTTCCAATGTTCTCCTCTGGGGTGTGACTGTACACTAGAATGTTGTCGAGGTATACGACAACAAAGTGGTGGAGATACCGGTGGAATACATAGTTCATAGTCGCCATAAGGCTACGGGGGAGTTTGTGAGTCTTAACTGCATGACAATGAACTCGAAGTGGCCATATTTGGTACAAAACACTGTCTTCTTGACATCCTTATCGTGCACACGGATCTGATGATAGTCTTTGCACAGGTCGATTTTTCTAGAAACACAGGCCCCATGGAGTTGGTTGAAAGTTTTGTCTCTCATGGAAGGAGGTTGCGGTTGTTGATGGTGATGTATTTGAACGTTCAGTCATCCATGTAATCTGCATCTGTATGATTTTATGTTCACAAAAATGCAACCGCTGCACATGGTGAACCCATGACCAAGCATCTCGTCCACTAGCTTCTTCAATTTGGTCAGCTCGTGATTGCTCATCTGATAGAACCCTTTCACCATCAATTGGGTATCTGATTTAAGGTATACCTGATGATCAACATTTCGTTGTGGATGTAACTCTCCAGACAGTTTGTTGCAAAAAAACCCTTCAAACTCATTGACAAGTGTTGGAAACTCATGCAGTACGACTGCAAACTTCTCAGATGTTGAAGCGATTGTGGTCTCCTCAAAAGATATGATTTTTCGCTTTTCCGGTCTTCACGTGGACTAGCCACGCTTGAGCTCCATGTTGCAGATTTCTTTCAGCCATGTCCACAGATATGGGTTGGCCATTTGTGGCTGCTGCAACTTCCTTTGCTGCTTCCACCTCTGCTGCTCCTCGTAAGTGTCATTTCATTGTGGGTCGCTCGACCAGAGGCTGATTTCATTTCCTACCATCAATGCTGCCACACACTGATTGGCTGCTTTAGTCTACTTACGAATTGTGTCAGTGTTGTTTGCTGTGTTGGTCTAAGTGGGGACCTCTTCCGCCTAGAAGTTTTGTATGTACCCGCTCTCAAGGTCAGTCTCCTCTCTTGATGACCAGGGCATGGATTTCTTGTCTAGTCGTGGCATTGGCAACATATCCGTTCGCTCTCATGGTCGTCTGGTCCTTTGTGGTCTGCATTGTGATTGCCTCTTCGCGTATCTTTCTCTCTCTCTCTCTCTCTCTCTCTCTCTCTCTCTCTCTCTGTCT
>SZWC01005563.1:21849-32431 GCA_023375785.1 Penium margaritaceum
GTTACGGCCAAAACAATGGTTTTGGGCCGGTTTTAGGACAGCTCTTGGACTGCCGCGTGCGACACCCGCCGTGCGCCGCGGCAGGTATTTATGCCTTGGACCTGTCATTTGTCATTTCTCTTTGCATATGCTATATTGAAGCATTCTGACACTGTGCCTTGTATCTCCTAGCCAAACCCCTGCCGCTATGTGTACGACCTGTGACTGTCGACACCGTCTGATCAGGCACTGAGGCCTGGTCAGCGGCTGTGTTGCTAGGAAGCTTCTACGCACTTTCTCATGGTATCAGAGTAGTGAGACAGTTCTCACTGAGCTGCACAGAAGAGACGCAGCAGAGCAGCAGTAGTGAGAGTCACCGCTACAGCAAGAGTTCCTGGGGTCTGTTCGAGACGGCCGGTCGCCGTCAACGCACTCCACCCACCACGTGAGATTGCAGCTGCAGAGGCAGCAGCAGCTGCGTGTACCGCCACACAGAGGTGGGTGGCGGCTGCAGTACGTGCAGCCGCCCTCCCACAGCCGTAGCAGCAGAGCAGTAGCAACAGAGGCGGCGGCGGCAGCAGCAGCGCAGCAGCAGCGACCGCAGCAGCAGCGTGGCAGCAGCGGCGGCAGCAGCAGCGCAGCAGCTGCGTCGGCAGCAGCAGCACAGCAGCGGCAGCGGCGGCAGCAGCACAGCAGCAGTAGCGGCGGTCGCAGCGGCCACAGCAGAGCAGCAGCGGCAGTAGCAACAGCAGCAGTGCAGCAGCGGCAGCAGTAGCATCGCGCGGCGACGGCAGCCAGCAGCAGCTGCAGCGCGCAGCAGCAGCTGCAGCATGCAACAGCAGCAGCAACAGCGCAGCTGCTGCTGCCACTGCTGCACACGGAGCTACGCAGCTGCTGCTGCTGCTGACAGTACAGCTGCAGCAGCAGCTGGGCGGAAGCTGCTGCGGAGCTTCCGCGGAGCTGCCGCGCGCCACCGCGAAGCGGCCCCACACTCGCGCAAAACAGTGACAAAAAAACGGAGGGGATGAGCTGACGTCAGCATTGTTGATTGCTGACGTCATCAGGTTGTGCTGACGTCAGCAACCACTTGATGACGTCAGCATTACACTTCGCCAAACTTTCACCCGGAAAGTCAAACGTTGCCAGCGTCTCAACTCCTCGAGAAACGCAGACGGTTTTGAAATCCGACAAACTTGACCTGTCGCCAATAGTGAGCGGCGACATGAGTTCGCCCGACGACAAGGACAAGGGGCCAGTTGATCCCTCCTCTTCTTCAGGGGTATTGAGCCCTCGCACGCAGGCCATTGCGGACCTGCGCAGCCAGCAGGATGAGCTACGTCATCTGCAGCGAGAGCAGACTGACGCGATCCGCACGCTGACTGAGCTTCTGCGTGCTCAGTCCACGGCTCCTTCGCGGATTCCTCAGGGAGCTGCCGGCGCTGCGGCCTCTACCCAGCACTCGGCCCAGGTGCCCATGACAGGTGCTCCGCCTGCTTCACCTCCTGCTGTGGTTTCTCCACCACCTGCTGACCTCCTTGATGACGAGCCATTCATGCCAGGCTTCGAGGATGACTCCCAGGAGTAGGAGATTCGTCTTTTACAGGAGCGCCTCCGTCAGCTGCAGACGGGTATCCGGCCTCCACACGTGTCCCCGATACGATCGTCACCTGACNTACCCAGCACTCGGCCCAGGTGCCCATGACAGGTGCTCCGCCTGCTTCACCTCCTGCTGTGGTTTCTCCACCACCTGCTGACCTCCTTGATGACGAGCCATTCATGCCAGGCTTCGAGGATGACTCCCAGGAGTAGGAGATTCGTCTTTTACAGGAGCGCCTCCGTCAGCTGCAGACGGGTATCCGGCCTCCACACGTGTCCCCGATACGATCGTCACCTGACTTCCCCGGTGATCACCCTCTCCCAGGAGTTTTTCCCGTCTCTCGCCCTCCTCAGCCTGCGGTTGCTCTCCCCACGGAGCGGCAGCCAAAGGACTTTGTTGCACCACCTCCACGGTACATCAGCGAGGATGGCTTCGACTGCTAGGAGATCCTGTTTCAGGTGTGGGCCACTTCCGAGGGAGTGTGGCCTTACTACCACAGCCCATACCAATCTAGAGATCCAGCACAGGCGCTGACAACAGCCCAGGCCATGCACGGACTTCTCTATGCCATGCCACGCGAGACTGTCGTCGACTTCCGCCCCTTCCTCGGCGAGGCTGGCACATGCATCGGAGCCGATCCTTGTGGAGGCTGGGATCTGGCGTTGTCCCTACTGGCCGTAGAGACGCACACCACGCGTGCGTCACACATTCGTGCTTTCCACTTGCTCCGTCAGGGGCCAGCGGAGCCTACTGCGGATTACTGGCAATGCACCATGCGTATCTACACACGTCTGTGGACCTCAGGGGGCACACAACTGTGGGCGCTTCGGACGATCATGCTCGGAGTCCGCCTGGAGTACACCGACATCTTCACGCGGTACAGCGACGCTGCCCTCGAGCCTTTCTCAGCCACTCTACAGCTGCTCCCTTGGGCATGTCAGCTTTCCTCCAGGTGACATCGGCCCTCGAGGCAGCAGTAGCGCATCAGGAGACTTCCCTTGCTGTAGTAGTCATTGCATCACCACCATCTCCCCTCCTATAGTCACCCTCATCCACCTCCATCACTACCTCATCTTCCTCCTCCTCTTCGACCCTGTCTACACCCACGCAGACGCAGGGCGTTGCATCAGTTGCCCAGGGGAGGAAGAAGAATAGGAAGCGTGGATCGGTCCAGTAGCAGTCGTCATCCAGTGGTAGCAGTGGCTGTTGCGTGCACTGCTATAACTATGGAGGCGCCCATCGCTACACCGAGTGCCAGCAGCCGCTTGACTGGGCGCGCATCACTCGTGGGCTTCAGGCTGCCCATGCTTCTCGCACCGCGTCCGGCACGTCGCCCGCACAATCCTCTGGATGCGCGGCGACCACGACTACAGTTGTTCGTGCATCCTCACCAGCGAGCAGCAGTGATCCAGACCCACGCGACCGCACCATCGCCGAGCTTCATCATCTTCTGGTGCTTCGTTTTCATGGAGGTGCGAGTGTGTTGTCATCTTTGAGTGGGTCACAGACTGTTTGTTTGTTCGTCCTCGTGACTCGTGATGACACGTGTGGGGGAGCACAGTCCGCATGTGATGATGATGGGCCTGACTGCACTGACTGGATTCATGAGTCTCACCTTTGTGACGTACGTCGTTCCATCCCACTGACGACTCAGCGTCCCTCTGATGCCGAGTGTTCCATTGCTCGTTGTATAGTGACGTCCACCAGTCGTGACTCCGGTGGCACTTGGATCATCGATTCCGGTGCCACCCATCACATGACGTGTCGTCGTAGTGACTTTGTGGTACTTGGTCCTGTCACGACTGTCCGTTCTGTTCGTACAGGCTCTGGTCAGTCCTTGCCGGTCCACGGTGTTGGGGTTGTATGCTTTGATGGTCCGTCTGGCCCCTTGTATCTCTCTGACGTGCTGTTTGTGCCTGATCTTGAGCTTAGTCTGCTGTCTGTGCGTGCCTGAACTTTGATGGGTCTCTCCGTTGAGCATACCGCTGATTCAGCGACTGTGACTGCTCTTGACACCCGTAGCATTGTCCTGCGTGCTTCAGTTATAGATGATTTGTATCGCATTGCTTGGCCCTCCTCCCCTTGCTCTCCCTCCTCCTCTGGTCGCGTTTTTGTTACTGGTGTTCTATTCCCGGAACACCCGGTTGCTTCACCGTCGTCTGTGTCACGTGGGCTCCGACACTGTGTCGAAGCTCATTCGGACACAGCCTGCTCTCGGTCTTGACGTGGCTTCTTTCGAGAAGCCACCCAAGACCGACTGTCGTTTTTGCACTCAGGGGAAGATGCACTGGTGCACTTACCCTGATTCTCGTTCCCGAGCACTGAGGCCTCTCGAGTTGGTCCACTCGGACCTGCTCGGTCCTTTCCCGGTCGAGTACCTGTCCGAGAGGGCCCGGTATGTTCTGACGCTGACTGATGACTTCACCCGGATGCGGTGGGTCTACAGTCTACGTCAGAAGAGCGACGCCGCCCTTGCGGTTTGGCTCTGGCTCGTGATGGCTGAGCGTTAGTCTCGCCACACGCTACATACCTTTCGCTCGGATCGCGGCGGCGAGTTCCTCGGTGAGATGGACTCCTTCTTTGCTGAGCACGGAATTTTTCACCAGGTCTCCGCTCCTGCTACCCCACAGCAGAATGGTGTATCTGAGCGCTGGAACCGCACCATGGAGGATGCGGTTCGCGCCATGCGGTCCGAGTGCGGTCTCCCGGAGTCCTTCGCCTTCGAAGGCTTTGCCTACATGACTTGGGTCTGGAACCGCCTCCCGCATGGTCCGCTTACGGATCATGTTACACCGTACGAGCTCTGGTTTGGTCACCGTGTTGATCTTCATCTCGCTCGCGTCTGGGGTTCCTTGGCCTCCGTGTGGTACACCGAGGACCAGCAGGGGTCCAAGGTCTCCCCTCGGGGTCGCTTGTGTGCCTTCATCGGCATCTCCCCGCGGTCGAAGGCCTGGCGCTTTTGGGATCCCACTCGCCGTCGAGTCATTGAGTCCCGTGACGCGTTGTTTTTTGAGTCACTCACATACCGTGATCTGACTTCGATCACATCCCTCNCAGCTGTTCTTGCGTCCTCACCAGCGAGCAACAGTGATCCAGACCCACGTGACCGCACCATCGCCGAGCTTCGTCATCTTCTGGCGCTTCGCTTTCAGGGAGGTGCGAGTGTGTTGTCATCGTCGAGTGGGTCACAGACTGCTTGTTCGTCCGTTCTCATGACTTGTGATGACACGTGTGTGGGAGCACAGTCTGCATGTGATGATGTTGGGCCTGACTACACTGACTGGATTCATGAGTCTCACCTTCATGATGTACGTCGTTCCTTCCCACTGACGGCTCAGCGTCCCTCTGATGCCGAGTGTTCCATTGCTCGTTGTACAGTGATGTCCACCAGTTGTGCCTCCGATGGCTCCTGGATCATCGATTCTGGTGCCACCCACCACATGACGTGTCGTCGTAGTGACTTTGTGGTACTTGGTCCTGTCACGACTGGCCGTACTGTTCGTACAGGCTCTGGTCAGTCCTTACCGGTCCACGGCGTTGGGGTTGTATGCTTTGATGGTCCGTCTGGCTCCCTATATCTCTCTAACATGCTGTTTATGCCTGATCTTGAGCTCCGTTTGCTGTCTGTGTGTGCCTGCACTCTCATGGGTCTCTCCGTTGAGCATATCGCTGATTCAACAACGGTGACTACTCTTGACACCTGTAGCATTGTCCTACGTGCTTCAGTTGTAGATGATTTGTACCGTATTGCTCGGCCATCCTCCCCTTCCTCTCCCACTTCCTTTGGTCGTGTTTTTGTCACTGGTGTTCTATCCCCAGAACACCCGAGGTTGCTTCACCGACATCTGTGTCACGTGGGCTCTGACACTGTGTCCAAGCCCATACGGACACAGCCCGCTCTTGGCGTTGACGTGGCTTCTTTCAAGAAGCCACCCAAGATCGAGTGCTTTTTTACGCTCAGGGAAAGATGCACCCGTGCACTTATCCTGATTCGCGTTCCCGAGCGTTGAGGCCCCTCAAGTTGGTCCACTAGGACCTGCTTGGTCCTCTCCCGGTGGAGTCCCTGTCCGAGAGGGGCCGGTATGTTCTGACGCTGACTGATGACTTCACCCGGATGTGGTGGGTCTACGGTCTGCGTCAGAAGAACAACGCCGCCCTTGCGGTTCGGCTCTGGCTCGTGATGGCTGAGCGTTAGTCTCGCCACACGTTACATACCTTTTGCTCGGATCGCAGCTGCGAGTTCCTTGGTGAGATGGACTCCTTCTTTGCTGAGCACGACATTTTTCACCAGGTCTCCGCTCCTGCTACCCCAAAGCAGAACAGTGTATCTGAGCATTGGAACCGCACCATGGAGGATGTGGTCCGCGCCATGCGGTCTGAGTGCGGTCTCCCGGAGTCCTTCGCCTTCGAGGGCTTCGCCTACATGACTTGGGTCTGGAACTGCCTCCCGCATGGTCCGCTTCCGGATCATGTTACACCGTACGAGCTCTTGTTTGGCCATCATGCTGATCTTCGTCTCGCACGCGTCTGGGGTTCCTTGGCCTCCGTGTGGTACACCGAGGACCAGCAGGGGTCCAAGGTCTCCCCTCGGGGTCGCTTGTGTGCCTTCATCGGCATCTCCCCGCGGTCGAAGGCCTGGCGCTTTTGGGATCCCACTCGCCGTCGAGTCATTGAGTCCCGTGACGCGTTGTTTTTTGAGTCACTCACATACCGTGATCTGACTTCGATCACATCCCTCTCTGTAGCTCATGTCCCTTCCTGTGAGGGTCCTCGGCGGATGGGAGAGATTTCTCCGCCAGCGACCATTCCTCGTCAGGCTGATGTGTCCGCTCGAGTCCCCTCTCGGTCTCCAGCACTTGATGATCCGCCTATCATTGCCGTTGGTTCAGACATCCCGCCTGTTCAGCCTTTTTCACACCCCAAAGGTATCGCTGCTCTCACGCCTCCTGCACCATCACCTGTGTCTACTGGCACCCCTGCTCCGGTGTCTGACCCAGTCCAGCCCACTCCTGTCCCTACGTCGGCTAACACTCTTGTCTCAGTGTCCGAGCCAGCCTTGCCCGCTGTGACACCCAGCTCTGTGTCCCCCACACACGCATCTCCTCGCACGGCATCTCCGGCTGCCTCGTCTCAGCCCTCACCAGCTGTGGTCGTACCTGTCCCTGTGGTCGTACATGTTCCTGAGCCTGAGGTGCTCCCCTCGACCTCCGGTTACTCCCGTGAGCCCGGTGGTCGCCTTTGACCACTGGATTCCGGAGCTCAGCGAGCGTCGGGTCGCGGACCCAGGCGTTCCTCTCGCAGCATCCCGAGCGGTGATCCAGGCACAAAGGCCTTAGGCCTGAGTGTCCGCATTGAGCTTTCAGAGGTACACCCAGCGTGCCCCATAGGGCACGACCTGGTCACTCGCGAGTTCCATATCGCCTGTGACGCAGCAGCTGATCTCGTGGCCGTCAGGCCCGACACTGAGGCGTGTGCACTTGCCACGCAGAGTTCCCCCTCTATGGCGCCTGACCCTGGCACATTAAGGGAGGCTTTCTCATCGCAGGATGCTGATGCCTGGCGAGCTGCTTGCGAGGATGAGCTTCGCGCTATCCGAGAGCACAGAGTCTACGAGCTGGTTGACCTTCCCACTCGGAGAAAGGCGATTCAAGTCAAATGGGTCTTTCGCAAGAAAGTGAAGCCAGATGGCCCGCGAGGTCGTCAAGGGGTTCTCTCAAATTGAGGGAGTTGATTACACTGACACCTTTGCCCCTGTCAGCCGCATGATCTGAGCTCGAGCTTTGTTGGGTGTAGTGGCTCAGCATGACTGGGAACTACACCAGATGGATGTGAACAACGCGTTCCTCCATGGCTCTCTGGATGAGGAGATCTACGTGGCTCAGCCACCAGGCTTTGAGGACGGTGACAAGGTCTGGCGCTTGCGCAAGTCCTTGTACGGCCTCAAGCAGTCTCCACGGTGTTGGAACCGGGAGATCACTGGCACCTTGACTCGCGTAGGATACGTACACAGCGAGGCAGACCCCTCGCTCTTCATCCTACCGACACCCGAGCGGTTCACCGCCATCCTGATCTATGTTGATGACCTTCTGATTGTGTCTCCGTCCCTGGAGGCTGTGAAGGAGGCCAACGCTATCCTGCAGACAGCCTACAGGATGAAGGACCTCGGTCCTGCATCGGTGTTTCTTGGTATGGAGATCGTGCGAGATCATAGACATCGGACATTGTTGCTGCATCAAGTCCGATACGCACGAGTCGTGGGGGAGCGTTTTAGCAATCTCCTTGGTGCAGTGCCCACCGCTTCCACACCCCTCACACCTGATGGGCAGGATGCCCTGAAGGTGGATGACCCTACACAGCTGGGAGAGACAGTGGACGTGACCTTGTACCTCCGTCTCATCGGATCTCTGATGTACCTGGCCACTACCACGCGTCCCGACATCGCGTTCGCCGTCAACCTCCTCGCTCAGTTCTCGTAGGCTCCACGTACGAGAGCTCTTCACGCGGCTGTGCGAGTGGTACAGTACGTGGTCTCCACACCGTATCTTGGACTCTGCTTTCGTCGGCAGTGTTCGGTGGTCCTTGAAGACTATACTGATAGCGACTGGGCTTGGAGCCTTGACGGGTGCAGGCGTACTGGCTACGTGTTTCTGCTCGGTGGTACCGCTTTGTCTTGGCGAAGCGGGAAGTAGGGCTGCATCGCACGTAGTTCGTCGGAGGCAGAGTATGTGGCTTTGGGCGCAGGGGCTGCTGAGGCAGTTTGGCTGCAGCGCTTGTTTCTTGAGCTTGGGTAGTCACTACCCGCCATTCTGCTGCGTTGCGACAACCAGAGTGCTCTCGCCATTGCGGAGAACTCTGGTGTTTTTCATGCTCGCACAAAGCACATTGCGGTTGAGCATCACTTCGTTCATGATCTGGTAGAGCGACACGTGATCTCCATCATGTGGGTTGGCACTGACTTGCAACTTGCTGATTTCTTGACGAAGGCACTTGCCCGCGGAAAGTTCCTGGTGGCCATTCGTTCTGTTGGGCTTCGCCCCGTGCGTGACAGTGGTTGAGTGTGGGATGTGCGTCTGCGTCTCATCTGTTTGTGTCACCCACTATGTGGTTGTACCAGTGCTGCACGCGTATGGACATGCGTACCATCGGGTCATGGGGGAGTGTTGTGCTTTATGCCATTCCTGTACAATTTACTGTGACCACTCGGCCGTGTCCATACTCGTGCAAATCCCTGAGGCAGGCGGCCCTGGTGACACCGAAGCGACGACAGGCGGCGGACTACCAGGTTGGAGCTGACCGACCACTGTTCCAGAGCCCCAGATGCCACCGGGACTGTTTGCTGTGTCTTCTACGTCTTGCAGGCGTCTTTCCGCACACTGGCCATGAGGCCTATTTGCATGTTTTTGCATTGTATGCTCACTGTCTGTCGATGGATGTATGCATGTGACCAGTCGTAGCGTGCGTCTTTTGATTTTGCACGTCTAGGTTCAGACGGCGTAGCATTTTGACATGTGTGCGCAGAGTTAGGGCCAAAACAGTGGTTTTGGGCCGGTTTTAGGACAGCTCTTGGACTGCCGCGTGCGACACCCGCCGTGCGCCGCGAAAGGTATTTATGCCTTGGACCTGTCATTTGGCATTTCTCTCTGCATCTGCTATACTGAAGCATTCCGACACTGTGCCTTGTGTCTCCTAGCCAAACCCTTGCCGCTGTGTGTACGACCTGTGACTGTAGTCACCGTCTGATCAGGCACTGACTCTTGGTCAGCGGCTGTGTTGCTAGGAAGCTTCTACGCACTTTCTCAAGTTAGTCCTTTAATCGGCCCAAAACCACTGTTTTGGCCGTGACTCTGCGCACAGGTATCCAAAGGCAACATTGTCTGAACCTAGAGATGCAGAATCTCGGCCCAGATGCTACGATTGGTCACACGTACAGGCACGACATCGATCACTGGACAGACAGTGGAAAACATGCAAATCGAGATCAGAAGCCAGTCCACCGAGAAAACTCTAGCGAGTACAACAAAACCCCAGAGCATCCTAGCAAGCACTCAGAACGTCATGGTAGCTGTCTGGCAGGTGCTGGTGGGTGGAGCCACAAGCCGTCGGCGCTCCGGCGCCAACTAGGTCTGCATCAGGGATTTGAGTCACACTAACCATGTCGTAGGTGCTGAACACGCCTCGAGACCCTCACCATGTCGCCGTGCTCTCCGGTCCTGTTGCTCCACACCACCTGTACGGGGTATACGGGTAATCACCATGGCCGTCGCTTGTGACGGGTGGAAGCCACACAAACCAACAACATGCTCATCCACTATTCTCTCTCATGACTATTGTGCTTAGATGTGGAGGAGACTTGACCTCGTAAACTCTCGTTGCCTTGGTCTTTCTCGTGTTGTTTGCTTTGTGGGGTTTGGGGGAGCTGCAATACTTCTTGGGTGCTGATGCTTAGGGGGGCCACCGGTCGACTGTTGGGTGTACACCGGTAAGTAGTCGCTCTCGGTGAATAGCAAGGGGTCCAGGTCGACCCCCTAGTGGTGATGTGGTCTAGCTCAGCCCAATGCTCAGATTGATGTGTGAACCTACCCGTCATTAAGCGCTCTCTCTTCCTCCCCAGGCGTTTCTCTAACCCAATCTCTGAGAAACTGCTAGGAAGCTTCCTAGCCTTGCTGTTGCTGACGTGGCGACACTGTCCAGTCAGCTGACGCACTAGCAAACAGGCAGGTGCAAGAAACAGCAAGGATCAGGCTAGGGAGACGCGCAAAGTCTCATAAGCTTCAATAGCTTAGTAAATGCAGAGAGAGATGAAAACTGACAGGTCCAGGGCATAAATACCTGCCGCGGCGCACGGCGGGTGTCGCACGCGGCAGTCCAAGAGCTGTCCTAAAACCGGCCCAAAACCACTGTTTTCGCCGTAACTCTGCGCACACATGTCAGAATCCTACGCCGTCTGAACCTAGACGTGCAGAATCAAAAGACGCACGCAACGACTGGTCACATGCATGCATCCAT
>SZWC01005563.1:83433-101774 GCA_023375785.1 Penium margaritaceum
AGGAGGAGGAGGAGGAGGTGGTGGTGGTGGAGGAGGAGGTGGAAGTGGTGGACGTGGTTCTGGTGGCGGCGGTGCTAAAGGTGGAGGTGGGTGTCGGCGAGGAACCCAAGGCAGGCGAGGTCACAGCCGGTGGCAGCTGCAGCAAACGCAATCGCAAGCACTGTGGTTGCGGCGACGAGACCCGCGGGGAGGAGGGACGCGCGCACTGCCAGGCCACGCTGCCCCGCGTGAGTCCGCTTGCTGTGCCGTTCACACACGCAGGAGCAGCTGCGCAACGCCGGCCTGGAGAACGTGACTCCGACAGAGGCCGAGCGGGGAGGCGGTGTGGGCAACTGGGCAGTCCTCTGCCTCCTCCGTTGCCGCCGCCTGTGGCGGACAGCAGACCTCTGGCGTAGGTCCTGGTGCACTGTGCAAAACGACCGGTTGCGAGAGAGAGGGTTGCGGAGCAGCTGCAGGAGGAGGAGGAGCGGGCAGAACCACGGAAAACGAGCAGCTCCACTGCACTCCCTGGCTTCTCCTGTTTCTGCTCACGCGCCACTCGCTCTCCTTGTTTCTCCTCTCCTCTTTCGCCTCCTCCCACGGAAGAAATACTTCTCAGACAAAAAGAAAAGTGTTTAGGCGCGACGCAGGCAATGGATGATCGAGGGGAGGGAGAGGAGGGAGCGGAGGAGACTAATCGCGGCGGGCAGCCGGGGTTCACGGGTAGAGAGGTGGCGCAGCAAGGCGCCATATCGCCGCCTGCGCTGCCGCAGCCCGCATTGGCCTGCTCCTGCTACCAAAAGCTGCTGCTGATGATCCAGGCAGACGGAACGGGGACCGGCAGACAGGAAGCACAACTTCAGTCGCCGAGTCGACAACAGCCCATGAATTCGGTGCCTTCGGAATATGAGTGGAGGACCACGGCCTGCGCGGGTCCATGCGCTGGCGGCGTCCGCACATCACCTCGTGCATGAAACTCAGCCAGTTGTGGCCACCGCGGCTATCGTTGGGAATTCGCCTGACGCCGTCCCCGCGTGATGGCCAGCGACGATGACGTCAACGTCTCCGGCCACCTTCCTCACCACACACGTGTCTCAGCGCAAAAGTTCCCATGTAGGATCAATCTGATGACGGGCGTAGGGAGTGAGGAGGCCCGCATACGCCGGCCCCAGCTCCCAGTGCAGCCTGGCTTTGATTAATGCTTCATTCTCTTTGCTCGCCTCACTGAAATAGTTCTGGATCCGCAGTGAAATCTGAGGGTTCTTCATGGGTTTTTGGCCAGCATGATCTTGCATCTGTCTGGTAATGTGGCATTCAACTTACGCTTCTCTTAGGCGCACGGTTGAAACAGAACTTGCATCCTTCACAGTCAGTCAAAAGCCTCGACGAAAAAATTGAATTGCCCACGAGAGGTATGTGAATGGGGAAAACATCGGCAAGAATCTATTACAGTCCTTCGGGAAAAGTTATGAACAGTGCGGCGCGATCTAAACCAGTGTCGCTTGTATTAGCGATGGCTGCTTCAAAAGGATATCGATGTTTACTGCGAAACGGTGGCGACGTTTTCATCCTTGGTACTACCCAGCAAAGCAATGGGCAGGTTGTCTCATACCAAATTAAAACACCTTATCTGATAGCATGAAAAGTTCGAAGGCGCCTCAACTCTTGGACGTGGCTGAAAGAACGGAACACCAGACGACGCGGGTGTTCGGTCGGGGATTTCTCCTCATACCACCATTTTCGACGGCGAAAAATGCCCAAGTGGCCCATTGTGTTTACGAATCCTCTTCGAAAATCCCCCAGTTCTTACAAAATAATCCCTCGGACCCAATTCTCTAACTCGCCCAAAAACATCCCCCAGATTTCGACGTCATTTCCAAACAGCTCCCAAAACTCAAAATTTTCTTAAAATTTCCCTATCTTAATGCAAATTTGTGATTCACCGCACCACGACAACCATGGACCTCATCGATGACAATGTGCAGCGTACTTCTTACGACTCGGTTGCCTTGCGCAAGCGCTTACAAATTGCTATATTGCACGATGATTGAATAATGGATCATCGCAACACAGCAGCTTGTGACATTCGAATGTCACAAGCTGTATCGGAATGACACATCGCTACAGCGATGTGTCAAGTTCGAAAAAGTCAGAATTCAGGGTCACCAAAATTTTACCCCATTTGTTCATGAAAGCTACATGTGACATGGCACAATAATGTATGAAGTAGCAGCAGAGACATTATTCTAATGAGATACCATCAAAAACCTTGCCAAAAAACAGACAACGGTCAGCAAATGTTGCTCCTCTATTTGCATTATCAACCTGAAACAAGAACTGCTTGTTTGTGTCATCTAACAGGCACATTATTCCTGTAGATATATTGTTATGCCTCAATGTATTGAATGGCACACATGCATCGACACACAATTGTCATGTGAGTGGTCCCCATCTATTGGTACAACTCTCTGCGACCACTCGGCCATGTCCATGCTCTAAACGATCCCTAATGCGGACCTTGTGGTTGCTAGAGCACTAATGGGTAGTGGCTCCACCCACGAACAGCTACTAGACAACTGCCACGACATCCCGGGTACTTGCTTGGGTGCTCTGTAGTTTTTCTCCAACAACTAGAGTTTTCTCGTTGGACTCGCTCTTCAGCCCGATTTTGCATGTTTTACATTTTCTCTCCACTAATCGATGCTGGTGAGAAGATGCGTGGAAGCTTCGTAGCGACACAGCCGTAGACTGGGCGTCAATGCTTGGTCAGACGGCGACAACAGTCACAAGTCGTGCACGCAACAAGGGTCAGGCTAGTAGACACAAGGCAAAGTGTCAAAATGCTTCAATAGCATTTGCAGAGAGAGATGACAAATGAAAGCTCCATAGCATAAGTACTTGCCGCGGCGCACGGCGGGTGTCGCACGCGACACTGCAAGATCTATCCTAAAACCGGCCGAAAACCACTGTTTTGGCCGTATCGGAACGCAACGCCGTCTGAACCTAGACATGCAGAATCAAAAGACGGACGCTACGACTGGTCACATGCATGCACCCGGCATCAAACGGTGGATACACAATGCAAAAACATGCAAATCAGGCCCACGGCCAGCACACTGATAAACCCCTACATGCTGCAGAAAAACTCCAGGAGGTCCTAGGTAGCATCCCGAGCTCTGGAACGATCGTCGGTCAGCTCCAGGCTGGTAGTCCGCCGCCACATGATGCACCGGTGCCACCAGAGTCCGCATCAGAGATCTGCACGAGTATGGACACGACCGAGTGGTCACAGAAACTGTACAGGTCGACAGGAACGTCAGAAATCACAACACTCCCTCGTCACCCGATGGTACGCATGTCCATACGCGTGTTGTACTAAGACGAGTACAACAACATGCGCAATGACAAATGTGACACAAAACACAATCACACCCCAAACTCAACCACTCTCAAGCAAGGGGTGAAGTCCAACAGAACAAATGCCCACTAGGAACCTTCCGCGAGCTAGTGCCTTCATCAAGAAGTCAGCACGCTGCATGTCAGTGCCAACCCAAATGACGGAGATCACGTGTCGCTCCACCAATTCACGCACAAAGTGATGCTCAACCGCAATGTGCTTTGTGCGAGCATGAAATACACCAGGGTTCTCCGCAATGGCAAGAGCACTCTGGTTGTCATAACGAAGCACAATGGCGGGTACTGACTGGCCAAGCTCAAGAAACAGGCGCTACAGCCATACCGCCTCAGCAGTCCCTACACCCATAGCAACGTAGTCTGCCTACGATGAGCTACGTGCAATGTAGCCCTGCTTCCCGTTATGCCAGGACACAACGGTCCCACTGAGCAGGAAGACATAACCTGTGCGACTGCGTCCATCTGGGCTCGAAGCTCAGTCGCTGTTGGTGTAGCCGTCAAGGACCACCGAACGCTGCCAGCGAAAGCAGAGGTACGGTGTGGAGAGCACGCCGCACCACTCTCATAGCTGCGTGAAGGGCTCTAGCGCGTGGAGCCTACAAAAACTGGGCAAGGAGGTTGACGGCAAATGCGATCTCGGGACGTGTGGTAGTGGCCAGGTACATCAGACATCCGATGAGATGGAGGTATAGGATCACATCGACTGTCTCCCCCAGCTGTGTAGGATTGTCCACCTTCAAGGCATCCTGCCCGTCAGGCGTGAAAGGTGTGGAAGCCGTGGGAACATTTTAAAAACCAAAAAAAAAAGTCGTGGGCACTGTGCCAAGAAGGTCGCTGAAGCGCTCCCCCACAACGCGTGCGTATCTGGCCTGATGCAGGAGTAGAGTACAATGTCTGCGGTCTTGTGATCTCTATGCCAAGAAACACAGCTGTAGGACCAAGGTCCTTCAACCTGTAGGCAGTCTGGAGGACAGCCTTGGCCTCCTTCACGGCCTCCAATGAAGGAGACGCGTTCAGAACGTCATTGACATAGACCAGGATCGCGGAGAATTGCTCAGGCGTCCGTCGGATAAAGAGAGAGGGATCTGCCTCGCTCTGTACATATCCTGCACGAGTCAGGGTGCCAGTGATCTCCTTGTTCCAACACCGAGGAGACTGCTTGAGGCCGTACAAGGACTTGTGCAAGTGCTAGACCTTGTCAACGTCCTCAAAGCCAAGTGGTTGACCCACGTAAATCTCCTCATCCAGAGAGCCATGGAGGAACACATTGTTCACATCCATCTGGTGCAGTTCCCAGTCATGCTGAGCCATGCGGCCAACAGGGGCAAATGTGTCAGTGTAATCGATGCCCTTGATTTGAGAGTACCCCTTGACGACCAAGCGAGCCTTGGGGCGTTCCTGTGAGCCATCCGGCTTCACTTTCTTGCGAAAGACCCACTTGACCTGAATAGCCTTCCTCTCAGGTGGAAGGTCGACTAGCTCGTAAATTCCATGCTCTTGGATGGCGCGAAGCTCATCCTCGCAGGCAGTGTGCCAAGCGTCAACATCCTGTGATGAGAGATCTTCCCTCGGTGTGCCCGGGTCAGGGGCCATCGAGGGAGAGCTCTGTGTGGCAAGAGCTCATGCCTCAGTGCTACGTCTGACGAGTATTAGATTGACTGATGCATCACAAGAGACGTGAAACTCACAAGTGATGAGGTTGTGCCCTACGGGACACGCTGGATGTACCTCTTTGTGCTTAGTGCGGACACTCAGGCCTAGGGTCTTTGTGCCGGGATCACCACTCGCGATGCTGCGAGCGAAGCGCCTAGGTGCGGGACCAGACACTCGCTGAGCTCCAAAGTCCATTGGTCGAAGATGACCGCCAGGCTCACGGGAGTAACCTGGGCTCGAGGGACGTGCCTTGGCTTAGGAACGGGCACAATTGCAGCTGGGGAGGGCTGAGGCAAGGGAACTGGTGATGTCCTACGAGGAGGTGCGGGTGTGGGCAACACGGGACTCGATGTGATAGTAGGAGCAGGTGAGGCAAGTCCACGCACAAAGGCAGGACTGCCGGCGGACACAGGTACGGTCACACGAGTACGCACAAGTACATAATCATGGGTACCTGTGGGGTGCGAGATGACAGGGGTAGAAGCCGGCAATGCTGAAGAGATCTCTGGTCCGACAACGATGATCGCTGGGTCATCAAGAGCCAGAGAAGTGGAGTGAGCTCGAACGGACACATTAGCCTAGCGAGCGGTGCTCGCAGGCGCAGACTCCCCCATCCGTCAAGAAACCTCACACGTGGGAACATGTGTGACAAATAGCAACGTGATGGAAGTCAGATCACGGTAGGTGAGGAACTCAAAGAAGAGCGGGTCACGGGACTCAACAATGCGACGACGAGTAGGTTTCCATAAACGCCATGCCTTCGACCGCATGGAGATACCAACAAAGGCACACAAGCGACCCCGCGGTGAGACCTTGGACTCCTACTGGTCCTCAGTGAACCACACACAAGCCAAGGATCCCCAGACGCAAGCGAGGCACATGTCAGCACAGTGACCAGAGCTCATGCGCTGTGACGTGGTCCGGAAGAGGACCGTGCGGAAGGCGGTTCCAGACCCAAGTCATGTAGGCAAAGCCTTGAAAAGCAAAGGACTCAAGAAGACCGCACTCAGACCGCATAGCACAAACCGCATCCTCCATGGTGCGGTTCCAATGCTCAGAAACACCGTTCTTTTGAGGAGTAGCAGGAGCAGAGACCTGGTGAAAAATCCCGTGCTCGGCGAAGAAGCTGTCCATCTTGCCAAGAAACTCGCCACCGCAATCCGAGCGCGAGTTTTGCAGCGTGTGGCAGGACTCATGCTCAGCCATCACTAGCCAAAGGCGAACCGCAAGAGCGGCATCACTTTTCTGGCGCAGGCTGTAGACCCACCGCATCCAGGTGAAGTCATCAGCCAGGGTCAGAATGTAGCAACCCCGATCGGACAGAAACTCGACAGGTAGGGGACCAAGAAGGTCCGAATGGACTAACACGAGAGGGCGAAGTGCGCGTGAACAAGAGTCAAGGTAGGTGCAACGATGCATCTTACCTTGAGCACAAAAGAGACACTCTGTCTTGTGCGACTTCTTGAAAGAAGCCACATCAAACCGAGAGTGGGCTATGTTCAAATGAGCTTTGACGCGGTGTCGGAGCCTACATGACACAAGCGGCGATGAAGCAATCGCTGGTGCTCAGAAGAGAGAACACCACTGACAAAACACGAGCGAAAGAGGAGGGGGAGCAAGGGGCAGAAGTCTGAGAGACACGATAGAGGTGATCCACAATAGAGACACGAAGAACAACACTACGAGTGTCAATGGTAGTCACAGTTGCGGACTCTGCAGTATGCTCCACAGAGAGTCCCATCAGTGTGCAAGCACGTACAGAGAGCAAACTGAGCTCAAGGTCAGGCACAAATAGCACCTCGGAAAGATACAAGGGGCCAGATGGATCATCGAAGCATACGAACCCAACACCCTCGACTGGCAAGGACTAACCATAGCCTGTGCGGACGGAACAAACAGCCGTAACAGGGCCGAGAACAACAAAATCACTACGACGACAGGTCATGTGATGAGTGGCACCGGAGTCGATGATCCAACTGCCACTGGAATCACGACTAGAGGACGTCATTATACAACGGGCAATTGAACACTCGGCCTCAGATGGACGCTGGGCAATAGGTGGGGAGGAACGACGAAGGGCACAAAGGTGAGACTCATGAATCCAATCTGTAAAGTCAGGCCCATCGTCATCGCATGCCGATTGTACCCCCCCACACGAGTCATCCCGAGCCACAAGAACAGACGAATAGACATACTGAACCACCCGGCTCTAACAACACACTCGCAACTCCCTGAAAGCGAAGTGCCAGAAGGTGTCGGAGCTCAGCGATGGTGCGGTCACATGGATCTGGGTTGTTGCTGGTGGCCAATGGTGAGGCGGGAACTACTGCGGCCGTGGTCGCCACGCGTCCGGAGGATGTGCTGCTCGACGTAGGCCGTAGTGCGTGCGCAGCCTGGAGCCCGAGAGTAATCCACGCCCAGTCGAGCAGCTGCTGGCACTCGGTGTAATGATGGGCGCCTCCACAGTTATAGCAGTGAACAGAGCGTCCACTGCTACTGCCCGATGACGGTTGCTGCTGCGACTGCTGCTGGCCCGAGCCGCGCTTCCTTCGTCCCTTCTTCCCCAATGTCGCTGCTGCGACACCCTGTGTCTGAGTTGGTGTAATCGGGGTAGAAGGAGAGGAGGAGGACGTGACAGAGGATGGAGAAGGAGTGTGCTTCAGGGGTGTCAGTGGTGATGCAATGACTACGATAGAAATGGAGGTCTCCTGATGAGCCACGGCTGCCTCACGGGCGGAAGTCACCTGGAGGAAGAGCTGGTGTGCCCAGGGAAGAAGCTGTAGTGAAGCCAAAAAAGGCTCCAACACGGCATCGCTGAACCTCGTGAAGATGTCTCTGTGCTCAAGGTGAACCAAGATCATGATCGTGCGGAGTGCCCACAGCTGTGTACCTCCTGAGGTCCCAAGGCGCGTATAAATACGCTTGGTGCGTTGCCAATAGTCGACTGCAGGCTCGATGGGCCCCTGACGAAGGGAGTGAAAGGCACGGATGTGCGCGGCGTGGGTGGCGTACGTCTCTGCAGCAAGCAAGGACAATGCTAGGTCCCAACCTCCGCATGGATCAGCGCCGGTGCCTGTGCCCACCTCACCAAGGAACGAGCGGAAGTCGACAACTTTCTCGTGCAGTATGGCGTAGAGAAGTCCTCGCATCGCTCTAGACACTGTCAGCACCTGAGCTAGGTCTGTAGTCTGATACAGACTGTGGTACTAGGTGACACACCCTCTGAAGTAGCCCAGACCTGAAAAAGGATCTCCCAGCAGTCAAAGCCGTCCTCGCTGACATACCGTGGGGGCGGCGTCTCGAAGTCCTTGGGTTGCCGCTCCGTAGGGAGAGCAACCACAGGCTGGGAAGGACGAGGGATGGGAAATACACCGGGAAGAGGGAAGTCGCTCGGGTGGAGATCAGGCGAAGATCGAAGCTCGGGAAAACGGGATGTGTGTGGGGCCGGAGAGCTCGTCAGAAGCTGGTAGAGACGCTCCTGAAGCACACGAATCTCGCGCTCAGGGGAGTCGCCCTCCATGCCTGGCATGTCTGGATCCCTGTCCCAAGGATCAAGAGGTGGCGGGTCAGCTCCAGCTCCTGTCTCCGGTGCTGGAGCTGACTGTTGTGTAGAGGGTGCGACCCCGGCTGCTCCCTCAAAAGTGTGTCGTGGAGTCGTGGAATGCCCGCAAAGAAGCTCGGTGAGTGTGCGCATAGCGTCAGTCTTCTCCTGCTACAGGCGACGCATCTCGTCCTGCTGGCACCGCAGGTCCTCAATAGCCTGAAAACGTGGACTCATGATCCCTGAGGAGGATGAAGAGGGATCGGTTACCCGTTTTCCTTTTCGTCGGACGGAGCCATAGCGCCGCTCATTATGGGCCAAAATGTCAACGTGGTCGAATCGCAGAAACAAGAACATTTCTCGAGGAGTTGAAATGCTGGCAACGTTTGCCCCTCGGACCAAAAATTTCACTAAGGCAAGTGCTAACGTCAGCAGGGAATTGCTGACGTCAGCATGACATGATGACGTCAGCTTGCCTTCCCCCTTTTCTTTGTTTTTTGGTCAACCATCGTGGTTGCTACGCGAGCAGGTGGCCGCTACGCAGTTGCCGCATGGGAGCTAAGCGGAAGCCGCTGCATAGCTTCCGCTCAGCTGCTGCTGTGGCGTCAGCTGCAATAGCAACCACGTGGCTGTGTGCGGGGCAGCCACCTGGCGGCTGCGTGCACGGCCGTGGCAGCAGCTGCGCGCTGCTACTACTGCAGCGCGCTGCAACTGCTGCACTCTGCTGCCGCAGCCACGCGCTGCTATCGCTGTTGCTATTGTGCTGTTGCTACCACCACTGTTGCTACCACTACTGCTGTGGGGATGTTGTGCTGCTGCCGGTACTACTGCTACTGCTGCGTTGCTGCTGTGCTATCGTCGCTGCGTGCTGTTTCCGCCGCGTGTTGTTGCCGCCGCGTGCTGCTGCCGCCGCGCACTGTTGCTGTGGTCGCGTGCAACTGCCACGGCTGCTGCCGCCTTGTTGCTGCTACTGCTTAGTGCTCATGTCAGCAGCTCCTGGCGGCTGTAGTCTAGTGGAGTTGTCTCCTGCTGCCGTTAGCTACTGCTTTTGATGCAATCTCACGTGGTGATGGTGAGCGATGTCGACCGCGATCCGTTGTCGTCGTTGATAGGTCCCCGTGGATGTGCTACAAGAGTGACTCTCACTGCTGCTGCTCTGCTACGTCTCTGCTCCGTAGCTCGGTGAGAACTGTCTCACCGCTCTGATACCATGAGAAGATATGTGGAAGCTTCCTAGCGACACAGTCGCTGACTGAGCGTCAGTGCCTGGTCAGACGGTGACGACAGTCACAAGTTATACACACAAGGATAAGGGTCTGGCTAGGAGACACAAGGCAAAGTGTCAGGATGCTCCAATAGCATTTGCAGAGAGAGATGACAAATAACAGGTCCATGGTATAAGTACCTGCCGCGGCACACGACGGGTGTCGCACGCGGCAGTGCACGATCTGTCCTAAAACCGGCCCAAAACCACTGTTTTGGCCGCAACTCCGTGCAGACGTATCAGAACGCTGCACCGTCTGAACCTAGACGTGCGGAATCAAAGGCCAGACGCTACGACTGGTCACATGCATGCACCCGGCATCAAACGGTGGATACACAATGCAAAAACATGCAAATCGGGCCCATGGCCAGTCCACCGATAACTCCGTGCGTGCTGCAAAAAACTGTAGGAGGCCCTGGGTACCATCCAGAGCTCTGGAACGGTCGTCGGTCAGCTCCAGGCTGGTAGTCTACCACCACATGATGCACCGGTGCCACCAGGGTCCGCATCAGGGATCTGCACGAGTATGGACACGGCCGAGTGGTCACTGTAAACTGTACAAGTCGACAGGAACGTCACAAATCACAACAGATGGACTTGTGCGTGTTACCAGACATAGCGTCCGGCTCAAGATTCTACATCTCTAGGTTAAAAGGGTGTTGCGTTTGGATGCATGTGCACGCAGTTACGGCAAAAACAGTGGTTTTGGGCCAGTTTTAGGACAAACTGACTATACCGCGTACGTCACCCGCCATGGTTTTTTTTGTTGTGTGCGTGTCGGTTCTTATCTCTCTCTACATATCTAAGATATTGGAGCTTATGAGACTTTGCGATTCTCCCTAGCCTAGCTCCTTCTGTTTCTTACACCGACTTGCTTGCTAGTGCGCCAGCTCACTTGACTGTGTCGCCACATCAACAGTAGCAAGGCGAGGAAGCTTCCAAGCAATTTCTTCTGGTATCACAATAGTGAGGCATCCCTAACTAAGCTGTACAATAGAGACACGGCAGTGGCAGCAATAGTGAGAGTCACAGCTAATGCCATAGTCCCGAGGCGACCTAGTAAGCCACGGTGACCCGCCACAGGACATTGCAGCAGTGGAGACACCCTTGGAACCGCATCACCATACCACCACCACAGGGCATCCAAGGGTTTCCCAACCCTCTCCAGCAGAAGTTGAGGCATGTGATGTTGAGAAGGGGTCTGTGAAGGGTCCCAGACGCTTCGTTGATGTCGCACCTACCATCTCCCCCATAGATGTGAGAGAGTGCAGCTGTCCCATTTGACCACCATTTATGGCAACCGCTTGTTAGAAAGCTCTTGCAAAACCCTATTCATCGCATCCACTTGCACCTCATTTTGTGCCCTAGAGGCTCCAAAAATGAAAGAATACTCTCAAATCTAGATTTTTTTGGAGTTTTGGCAAAAATGAAAATGGTGAAGTTTTTCACTTTTTAGAAGTTTTGTTTTTCAAACCCACCGCACTTGATTCAGCATCCTCCACCACATGTTACTCCAGCTTTTGCTTCATTTTTGACAACCTTCTTGCTGATGTCATCATTATGGGTGATGATGTAAGCAGCAACGCAAGCAATTTTTTGGCAAAAATATCATTTGTTGTCAGCATTTGAAATCTTCGAGAAACGCCAACGGTTTGTGATTATAAAAACGTTGACGTTTGCACCTATACTGCACAAAACCAATGCCGCCGGTCCGTGACAAGGGTAAGGGGTTAAGAGACCCCTCCTCTTCCTCCTCTTTGGGCATCATGAGTCCACGGTCTCACTCACTTGTGATCAACGAGCTGCGTCAGATGCCTGATGAGATGCACCGTCGGCAGTAGCGTCAGGCCTACGATCTACGGGAGGTCGCAGGGTTACTTAGGGGTCCTTTAGGGGCCTCGCAGCCGACACCAGGAGGACTTGTTCTCGCTACACCATCCGTTCAATGGTCTATGCCCTGTACACAATCGCGGCCTCAGCACCCCTCATCACATGTTGACAGTTGGGATGAGTAGGAGATGAAGGATGACGCACGCGAGGATGAGAATCGCGTCCTTGAGGATCACATTCGTGAGTTGTGTCTGGGGTCCCAATATCTTGCCTCGCCACCGTCTCGCTGTCATGACCAGCCACGTCATTTAGCAACATTCACTTTTGGTGGCATTTCTGTCACTGGTGGTCTCCCTGTGCCTCGTCCACTATCTCCCCATGGAACGGCAATTGAAGGAATTTGAGACAAATCCACCCCGTTACGATAGCAATGAGGACTTCGATTGCTAGGAGACCATGTTCCAGGTTTAGGCCGACTTTGAGGGCATCTAGCCCTACTACCACAGCTAGTACCAGAATCGCGATGCTCACTAGGTGCAGGCAGCAGTGAGAGCGATGCCCGGGCTGCTATACGCCATGCCGCGGGAGACTGTGATTAACTTTTGTCCCTTTCTGGGTGAGGCCGGGTCCGGGACTACAGAGGACCCACACCAGGGGTGGGAGCTAGCCTTGACACTACTCACTCCAGGGACCCATGCCACGAGGGCGGCGCATCTACGTGAGTTCCACTCCCTCCGCCAGGATCCCACGGAGCTCGTAGTAGACTATTTGCGACGTGCCATGCGCCTTTATGCGCGTTTTGGGACAGGTGGCGCGACGCAGTTGTGGACACTCGACAACCATCATGATGGAAGTGCACTTTGACCACATGAAGCTCTTTACGGGCTTCGACCATGCGGCCCTCTCTGAGTTTTCGGAGGCACTACAGTTTCTTCCTTAGGCTCATCGCTACTTTCTCGAGGGGACATCGGCTCGGTGCTGTCACCCATCAGTAGAGTCAACTTGTTGTAGTGGTGATTGTAACCCCTCCTACGCCTCTATCTTAGTTCACCAGTCCCACCTCCACCGCTTCCTCCTCCTTCTCCTCCTTCTCCTCCTCTACCCCAAGCGGCCAGAGTCAAGGCATTGCAGCGGCCGCGCAGAGGAAGAAGGGGAAAAAGAGGCGTAGCAAGGAATGGCAACAGCCGCTGCATTTGATGAGTAGTGGAAGTGGATGTTCTGTCCACTCCTACAAGTGTGGGGCGCTCATCGTTACAGAGAGTGTGAGAAGCCCTTTGATTGGCCTCGGATCATGTGCGGCCTCCAGGCGACGCATACACAGCGGATGGCCTCCAATGACACACGGTCGAGTCGTGTCACGCCCATGACTATAGAAGATGTAGTCGCTTCAAAAGGCAATAGTGGTGATATGGACCCTGGGGATTGCACAATTGCGGAGCTTCGTCAGCTGCTGGCACTTCGTACTCTGGGAGGTACGAGTGTGTTATCACAGCCGAGTGGTTCCCAGACAGCTTGTCCTACTATTTTGTTTGCCCGTGATGATGCTTGTGGGGGAGCTCAGTTCGTCCGTGCTGAGGATGGACCTGGCAGTACCGACTGGCTTGACGAGTCATGTTTCCATACAGTTGGTCGTTGTTTCGATTCTTTTGCTTCCCATTGAGCAGAGGCAGAGTGTTCTATGGCATGTTGTTCAGTGTTGCACCTGGTCGTGGGCCGAGTGGCACCTGGACACCTGACAAGTGCATTCTTCATTCATGCTTTTTGGCGCGAAGAGGATGACGAGGCCTGGTGGGTCAGCCGTCAGTCTCCAGTACATAAGCACTTAGTAGGGCTCATTGTACTCTCCTCCTTGTTTTCTATGTGTTTCAGACTTAGCCAGATTTGGCCTCCATTGCTTGCCGTGCACACCCAGAGCTCATGGCATTTGTGCAAGGGCCTGCATGCCCTAATGAACTATTTCTCTTTCAAGGGGTTTGTGACTTTTGATGTGAATGTTTGTGCCCAATTGGCATGAGTGGTCAGAGACTCCTCGAATGACACCTGGACCCTGAAAGTGTTGGAAGGGCACCTGTTGGACCCTGTTGTTGTTGTTGTTGTTGTTGTTGTTGTTGTTGTTGTTGTTGTTGTTGTTGTTGTTGTTGTTGTTGTTGTTGTTGTTGTTGTTGTTGTTGTTGTTGTTGTTGTTGTTGTTGTTGTTTTCCTTACTATGACCTCTCGGCTCACGTGCGTTGCCTTGCCAATCCCTGAGGAGGCAGAGAGAATGGGAGACTGGGGGAGCAGACACGAATCCGGNCTGTTGTTGTTGTTGTTGTTGTTGTTGTTGTCGTTGTTGTTGTTGTTGTTGTTGTTGTTGTTGTTGTTTTTGTTGTTGTTGTTGTTGTTGTTGTTGTTGTTGTTGTTGTTGTTGTTGTTTTCCTTACTATGACCTCTCGGCTCACGTGCGTTGCCTTGCCAATCCCTGAGGAGGCAGAGAGAATGGGAGACTGGGGGAGCAGACACGAATCCGGCAGCTGGCGAGCAGACACGAATCCTCAGGATACACTCACGTCGTCGCTACTCCCCTCTTGGAGAGCTCACATTTGTCCTCGAGACAATCCACTGTTGTGATTTTTTGTCTATTAACTGCAACACCTTGGTGACCTAGTGTAGTCTTGCTTGTATGTTTGTGTTACTCTAGACAGGTACATAATGTGTCAAAACTCTGTTTGTGGATACGTTGTGACACGGGGCAGGTTTACACATGGTCTCTTTTTTAGCGAGTGCTGGCGAGCTCTCTCTCGCCGGCCAACGAGTGGACCCATTTAGCGAGTTCCACCCCGTAGGATTGTCACTCGACCCCCTCCACGTTTCTCACTTTCCCTCCTTGCACACTCGTCCGTTTTGGATGAGGTAAGTTGCGTTCTGACCACAGTGTGGTGCTCCACACAAAAGTGTAAGGTAAGAGGGGTTCTTTTTTTGGTATCAGAGCGCACGAGCAAAATCTTGTCGCGTCCCGCATGAGGGACACGGAAAAATCATAGGATGGCAGATCTACAATTGCACGAATCAGCAGCGACAGTAGCAACAGCGACAACCGTCATGAAGCAGCAGCGGCAGCGGCAGCAGCGTGCACCGGCGTGAGGCAGCAGTAAGGAGCGGCAGCCGCGAGCAGAGGCTGCATTGGCTTCGCTGCATTGGCCAAGGCACAACACCCCTGCTTACAGCTATATGGAGCAATGGCAACAGCGACAGCAGCGGCAGCAGCTTGCAGCGGCGTGCAGCTGGAGCAGCCGGCGGCCGTAACCGCCATCGAAGGCAGCAACAACGGCCGCTCAGCCGCAGCCACAACAGTGTGTGGCATCCACACTGGCATAGCCGTTGCACCGCCAGAAGCTGCGCGGTGCAGCCACTACAGCAGGGTGAACGTGGAGCAGAGTGTGGTAGAAGCATCACCTACAGTGGCAGCAGTAGTCACTGTAGCGGTAGCCGCAGTAGCAGCCCTTGGATCCTCTCTGGTCTACCCTTCTCCCTTCTGGCTCAGTTCCCCTCTCTCCCTGGGTTGGACGGTGGTGGTTCAGGTACATAAGTTGGCGCGCAGTCTGCGCGAGCTGCGTGAGCAACAGGCCTAGGAGGCTGAACAGACAGCCAAGAAAATGGCCAATTTATTCAAGCCTTTTGGGGACGTAGTTCAACCCTTGCAGGAACACCAGAAGCAGCAACATCTGCTGCTAGAGCAGTAGGAGAGACAGAAGATCCGTGATGCCCTGTGCAAGTGCAAGATGATAGTCGACAGTACAGTTGCAGCTGACGTCGATGCAACATTAGGAGCGTTCAATACCGATCCGTCCGACCACCTTCCATAGTTGGACGAAGGAAGGCATGTTATGCATACGCCTTGCACAGTTAGAAAAATGGCATCGGACCCGCTCCGCACGCCAAGAAGTACCAGACGGCGAAGCAAGCCCAAGCAACCAGTCCAAGGTTACTATAGACCCAGCGTCCTTAGAGAAGATGTTACTTCGCGTGAGTCTAGGGCTGAGGGAGGACCCCCCGTCTCCGTCGCCAGAACAAGCTGTCCCTGCAGCTCTTCCGACAACAAAGCCACCCAAGTGGTTTGAGACCAAACCCCCGACTTACC
Organism: Penium margaritaceum; assembly: GCA_023375785.1. NCBI lineage: Eukaryota > Viridiplantae > Streptophyta > Zygnematophyceae > Desmidiales > Peniaceae > Penium > Penium margaritaceum. The sequence continues at coordinate 99,232 of SZWC01005563.1, forward strand.
GGCAGGAGGATAGCTACAGCACTTGTGAGCCACGGTTCCATATGTGGGCAGTCAGTGAAGGGATGTATCCGTACTACACCATTCAGTACCAGGTCACAGACCCCCAGCAAACGGCTACCATCGCCCGCACATCGTACGGTCTCTTGAGGGCCGTACCCGAGGAGAACACCCTCGACTTTGAAATTTTCCTAGGAGATCCCTACACCGGTGCTGGAGCTGACCCACGTGGCGCCTGGGAGCTGCAACTACTCTCTTCGAGGGCACGACAATGGCAACGACATCATAGTAGCTGTCAGACTTCAACTCCTTGCGACAGAGTGGACACGAGACCCCAACCGACTACTGGCGGCACGCGATGAAGCTCTACAGGGCTGTGGGGAAGCATGGGCCGGGCCAAGTCATGGCATCCAACGCCATCAAGATCGGCATTGGGCGCGAGTACACCAAGGCTCTCGACAACTTCCGCCTGAGCAACCTTAAGGAGATGGCCGACAGAGGTTTGCTCTAGTCATGGGCGACGTAACACTTTTTACACATGGCAGGAGCTGGAGCAAAAATTGACGCCCGCCATGGTGCATCCGCCGCGGCCGTCACGGCTGTCCATGCTTCACGCGCCTTCTCTCCTCCCTTCCCTCCGTCGTCACAGCCAACGACGACTACCGCAACAACAACTGGTTCACCTGCAGCAGTCCAAGAGAAGAAGGCATGAAACAATAGGAGGGGTACCAAGGAGGGCAAGGAACAGGCTGCTTCAAAGCCGGCTAGGGAGCATCAATGTGAGTGTTACAACTACAAGAGAGCGCACCGGTACACGGAGTGCAAGCTCCCTAAGAACTGGACAAAGATTGCGCAAGGTCTGTAACGGGCGTTCGAGCAGCGTGAGTGCGCATGCGCACACACCACAGCAGCAACTCACATGCAGTCCTCGTCGTCAGCTGATGCAGCTGTAGCCAGCACCAGTGACTTGCCACCTCTGGAGCAGCAGCTTGTGACCCAAGCCCGCGCTATCATCGATCTCCGGCAGCTTCTCTGGCTCGCCACTCAAGGAGTTGCGACTGCATTGATTGAGCCGAGGGGTCCGACAGTCGGGTCTGTCGAGTCCATGACGTGTAGTCGGGATGGTGGCGGTGGGGCACGGTGCGCTGTTGAGTCTGTGGAGTCATTTGTCGCGCATGATGATGCTGGTCTGTCCCCCGTCTTTGCCGCAGTGTGATCAGGTCACGACGGCCTGTCATGGCTTGATGAGTCACAGACACGTGTCGTCACTGCAGCTCAGCAGTCGTCTGCTGAGCCAACCATGTCCATTTTCTGCACTGTTTGCAGTTGTTCAGTCACGTCGCCCAAGCGTGTGACGGATGCCACCTGGATCCTAGATTCGGGTGCCACCCATCACATGACTTGTCGCCGCTGTGATTTTGTGGTGCTTGGTCCTGTCGGCTCTGTGAAGTCTGTGCGTACGGCTGCTATGCATGAGGTTCCTGTTCAAGGTGAAGGTGTGGTATAACTCAATGGACCGTTTGGATCGCTCTATAGTGAAAACGTGTTGTACGTGCTTGGTCTAGAACTCAGCCTGCTGTCTGGACGTGTCTGGACACGAATGGGTGTCAGTGTCACATTCACAGGTGAGTTTGCCACTGTCTCCGATGGTGCTACTCCTGAAGTGGTACTCCGTGGCGGGGCAGTAGGGGACTTCTATCACGTCTCTGGCTGCCCCATGTCCACCAACATCACTACACCATCCAATACACGAGTATTCGTCACAGGCACACTGTCTCCTGAGTATCAGTGCCTACTGCATAAACGCTTGTGTCATGTCCACTTAGATGATGTCGATCGTTTGATTCGCACCCAACCTGCGCTCGGTCTTCACGTAGCGTCCTTTGAGGCGCCGCCCAAGACCGATTGCCTGCAATGCGCGCAAGGCAAAATGCACCGCGCCACATGCCCTCTGTCTGACCCTTTGTCATGTCCATTGAGAGCCACCTGGAGCGGCTCGACGTAGCTCCAATGGCCCTCCAGTGCGTCGACCTGCACGGGAAACAGCACGTGTTGAGTCCTCCTCTCGCAGCCGGGTAAGCTCCTGCTGGTACCGCCGGTATGCTCGGTACGCCTCAGCCCGCTCCTCGGCCGCCTCCGTAGCACGTCGTCCGACGTCACGCGCGACCTCCTGCCAGCTCTCCACGCGGCGGGGCTCGTCGTCACGGGGAAGCCTCTGCAACCAGGGCTGCCAGAACTGCTCCACGGCTCCGCCTGCGGGATGGTGCAACCATTGCATTACTCCCAGGACCGTCCGTGCGCCGAGTCGATGGGGAACATTGCAATAGCTGTAGATGGCGTAGAATGCCACGGGAGAATCTCGGAGACCGTGCCTGGAGCTGGGTGGCTGGTGTTCCTGCGGGAACTCAGGGCCAGGCCATGATGGCTCTGTGATGTGCTCCTCCGGGAGCGGCCTTCCCATCCGAGGGTAACACGCACCCACACACGCGTACGCACACACACACACACACACACACACACACACACACACACACACACACACATAC
>SZWC01005563.1:101899-123183 GCA_023375785.1 Penium margaritaceum
ACACACACACACACACACACACACACACACACACGCCCCTATGCTAGCTTCTCTATTCTGGCTTGTCGCGAGACGGGACGCAAGTCCCGCTCGACGGCCTGATTCAGCCGAGGGGCAGCAATCTCTCGGCTTGGCCGGCCCCTGCAGAGCTGGCTCCCTGCACACGGGTCTGGCAAGGTCTCGGCAATCGTGTTCCTCCAATTGGCAAACACGACCTTCTGAGTCGGAAGCAGGGACGCTGAGAGTTAGTGCTCGATTGATGTCGCGGGTAGCATCAAAAACTCGTTGTCATCAGCAGCTTTTTCTCATCAGGAGTTGTCTTCTTGTCGCTCCTCCTCTTCTTATCTCCCCCCTCGCACCGCCTTTCCGAGGTCTTTTCCAGCTGCTCAGCCCCTCCCCTCCCGCGACTCGCACATCAAAACGCCTTTGGATAAGGCGCCTCGAGCACCGCTCCTCTCTTCGAGGTTCGGGCGCGACTCCGCTCCCATCAAGCCAGCCTTGGGCCGCCCTCCGTTCCTCTCGGCCGGTCTGGTTGATTCACGTCGTTTGCCGCGATATCTTTTCCTCGCGCTCCGTTGCTTCCCGGAGTCGAACTGCCCTCCCCGCATTTTTCTTTTCCTCGCTCAAGCAGTCGTTGGATGATTCGTCGACTTTCCCTTCCCTTTTCTTCTCCTTGAACCCAGGTCCCAGCTCCTCTTCTCATTCTCCGGTGGATGAACGAAACACTATTAACACTGTTATACCCTGCCCCCGCAAAACGAGCTGGACGTCCCCGTCCATCCGTCCCTCCTTTCTGGTTTTGTTCATCCCATCCTTTTCTTCCGCCGGATCATCCGCCGTACGGCTAACGCTCTCGTCCTCTTTCCAGTGCAGTATCCCCTTCCCTTTTATCCGGTGAAGAATACTCCTCCTCCGCCCATCTCGTCCTCTCCACTTCTTTCAATTCTCGATGGAGCCTCTCTTGCTGTATCCCTTTATTTCGCGCCTTGGGGCTCCACCGAGGGGTTATCGTGCGTTCTCCTTCCCCGGATCCTCTTTCCCGCTGCTCCTGCAGACGCCGCGCCATTTCCCTCTGCTCCTCCTGCACCCTCCTTCTTGCATCATCACTCTCCTCGCAGGGCATACAGAGCGGTCCATGGAGTCCTGTTTGCGCGTTGCTGTACCGACGAGCACAGGCAAGGTGCACCCGCTGGCGGCAGCTGATGCAGTGCCACCTACGGATCCGCACTGGGCCCATGCAGGTGGCACATGGCTCACTTGGCGATCTTGTACACCGGAGGCATTGATACAGCGAGGTGCGCCCTCCATGGCGCAACTTCCTCTCCCCCACCTTCTTTACGCATTCACTGTGCGAGAAGCATGCACACTTCTCGCACCATGGAGTTACTCCTCTTAATTCTCTGAGGCAGCTGGGGCAGTCTCCTTCCGCCGTGCTAGTGCGTGGTCGTGTCCAACAGCTGCTGCAGTTGTCACGTCCCTCCTCATTGGTTGTAAGGCAAGCAGCGTGTGTTGCCCTTTTGCAATAGTCGCATTTCCCATGAGGCGCCTCCAGCGGTCTCCTGCAACCGCAACACACAATGCTTGTCACAGCGTCGTGTTCTTGCCCGAGCATGACTCTCACCTCCATGGGGATTCCCTGCCTGATCTTCTGACAGTGCACGCACAGCCACCCCTTTTCCGCGTCCCTCATTCCACATTCCCGGTGCGTGTGACGCGTGCAACTCCCGCACTGCCTGGCAGGCAGTCGTATCCTCCTTTCACACCACGGGCAACTACCTGCCCGTGGTATCTTCCCTTCTCCTTGTTCCTCTTCCGCACATGTGCCCCTCATCTTCCTTCTTCCTGCTTCCGGGTCCCTGATCCATGCTTGTTCCTGTCCTGCTCCTGCTCCTGCATCCCTGCTCACTCTTCCTCGCCCCGTCCCTACTTCAATTTCAGGCCCCCGCTACCCCTCACTCCTTCTCTGCTGCATCGATGATCCCGCACTTGCGCTACGTGGGGCTCACATTATTTCCACATCTGCCCCGCCTGTCGCCCCTCGTCCTTCTTGTTGTACCCCGCGTATCCCTCCGGATGTTGATCCCCTCGCCAGTGAGAACTGACGGGGCACTCTCTCTGTTCCTCGATCCCTCTGTGGCCTTCCCGGGGTCATGGGATGGTCCCATCGATGCACTGGTGCATGATCGGCCGGAGCTCCGGGGCGCTCCATTGTCCTAGGGCACCCAGGCGTCCTGACCTCTTCTCCGACCTCTTCTCCTTGTTCATGCTGACGTCCCCTTGCTGCTCCTGGTCTGTCTGAGGATCGGGCAGGTCAATGTTCCGCCGGAGGTGGAAGAGGGTGGACTGGTAGGTTTGGTCCTTGTGGGGCTGGGGATCGTGGTGTTGCCGGAAGCGGTTGGTCTTTCAAGAGGCACCATTGAGGCGTCACCGCCAATGCCTCATTCACCATTGCCAGCACCTTTCTTCTCACGTCAGGAACGTCCCTGTTCCCTAGCGCCCTCATAGCCAAGATCGCTCTCCGAGCCACCACTCCCTCCTGTCCAGGCAATGCCACCGCATTGCGGTAAAGTTGTTCCACTGGGTGGGAATCTGCATATGAGCGTGGTGCCGCCCGATCCTCCACGTCCTGACCTCCTTCTCTTTGCTGCTTCTGATCCCGTGCCCGGGCCTCGAGGAGTCGTAGCCTTGCCACGCATTTCTCACAGTGATATCCCACCCCTGGCAGCATTTGTCCACATGGGCGATGGAGCGGTTGGTGACATCCTTCACACCACTCGGTGGCACCATAACTGTCACACTCTGTGCAACTCAGGCGGCACTCCACTTCCGCTGTTCGCCGATCTTCCTTTCCCCGTTCCCTTCTCTCCTTCCACATCCTCTCCTTCAGTTGTGGAGCACAGGCCGGACAAACATGCACTGCTTTTTGTTGCAGTAGCTCCTCCTCCTCGCAGATATAGTGTAGGGCCACCCTGCAATTGAAGCAACGCTTCTTTTGCGTCCTCACCGGCCGCTTACACTTTCCACACTCCTCCGTCTCTTGTACCCCAGGCGCACTTGGCCCAGCAGCCTGTCCATCCTTCCTGCCGACCTCCTGCTCTTCTTCCATCAGCCTCCGGATGCAACCTTTGCAATGCTGTCCCAACCCCCGAATCTTTGTCCCGCACTTGGGATGGAGTGGTGCTTTACATTCATAACACCAGCTTGCTTCCATGCAGTCGTGTGGGTCTCCGCAGACTTGACATCTTTCAATCCACCGGTTGGGGGCGGGCTTGTTCTTCCTTCTGTCCTCTTTGTCCGCCTTTTGGTGCATGAGAGTTGCACACTTTTTGCACCCGACCATTTTCCGGCGGGTCCGTATCTTCGGGTCCTGGCAGGCTGCATGCACAGGATGTCTGCACATGAAGCAACGAAATATAGTGGTGGCATTCATAGGCTCTTCACAGTTGCCGTATGGCTCCTTCTCGTCTTGCGACACACTGGATTTCCAGGGTGTAGCTCCAATGCCCGAGGGGGCTCTCTCCTCCTCCCTCTCTTTCTGTAGTTCCTCTTCACTATCTATCCCCATGTTCTCCTTCAAAGTCACTACGCAGGCCTCACACATCTTCATGTCATGCATGATGTCGAGATCCAGGTCACAGCATGCCAAATGGAGGCCGGCCCTGCATCCTTTACATACCGCCTCCCCCTTTTCAGCGACCGAGTGTCTGCAGGTTGCACAGAGTTGCAGCGTCGCATGCTCCTCTCCCTCCTCTTCATCCTGGTCAACCACCTCAATGCTTACTTCGTGCCGACGCTCCTCTTCTCCCTGCGCTGGTGTCTACTGTCCAGGCTCCATTGGTGCTTCCAGCCGAGAACTGGTTGGCCACAGGGACCTGTCATCAGGGGGGAGTGGCTCCCATTTTATAGGAGGGGCATGGAGCAGACTATACTGCTCTTTGTGCACTGGTGGAGGCACCCTTTCCTCTCCTTGTGTCTCCAGTCCCCTCCGTTGCTTCCTTTCCCCCGTGTGAGTCCCCCGGGACCCCTTTCATTTCTTCTTCCGTTGCTCCTCCGGTCATTCCTCTTTTATGACTGCTGCTGCTGGCAGAGCCGGTGACTCATGCGCCACGCCGAGTGCGGCTACCGCAGATGGCAGCACCTCTTGTGCCCGCTGCTCTACTGCTGCTGCTGATGGCGCTGGCGGCTCGGGCGCCTTGCTAGGTGCAGCTGCTACAGATGGTAGCACCTCCTGTGCCCGCTGCTCTACTGCTGCTGTTGATGGCGCTGGCGGCTCAGGCGCCGCGCCGAGTGCAGCTGCTACAGATGGCAGCACCTCCTATGCCCGTTGCTCTGTTGCTGCTGCTGGTGGCGCCGGCGGTTCAGGCGCCGCGCCAGGTGCAGCTGCTGCAGATGGCAGCACCTCCTGTGCCCGCTGCTCTGCTGCTGCTGCTAGTGGCGCTGGCGGCTCGGGTGCCGCGTCGGGTATAGCTGCTATAGATGGCAGCACCTCCTGTGCCCGCTGCTCCACTGCTGTTGCTGATGGCGCTGGCGGCTCGGGCGCCACGCCAGGTGTAGCTGCCGTAGGTAGCAGCACCTCCTGTGCCCACTGCTCTGCTGTTGCTGCTAGTGGCGCTGGCGGCTCGGGTGCCGCGCCGGGTACAGCTGCTACAGATGGCAGCACCTCCTGTGCCCGCTGCTCTGCTGCTGCTGCTGATGGCGCTGGCGGCTAAAGCACCGCGCCGGGTGCAACTGCCCCAGGTGGCAGCACCTCCTGTGCCCGCTGCTCTGTTGCTGCTGCTGATGGCGTTGGCGGCTCGGGCGCCGCGCCAGATGCAACTCCCGCAGGTGGCAGCACCTCCTGTGCCCGCTGCTCTGCTGTTGGTGCTGGTGGCACTGGCGGCTCGGGCACCGCGCCGGGTGCAGCTGCCGCAGGTTGTTGCACCTCCTGTGCCCGCTACTCTGCTACTGCTGCTGATGGCCTCGGCGTCTTTGGCGCCGCGCCGGGTGCAGCTGCTGCAGGTGGCAGCACCTCCTGTGCCCGCTGCTCTGCTACTGCTGCTGATGGCACTGGCGGCTCTGACGCCGCGCCGGGTGCAACTGCCGTAGGTGGCAGCACCTCCTGTGCCCGCTGCTCTGCTGCTGCTGCTGGTGGCGCTGGCGGCTCGGGCGCCACGCCGGGTGCAGCTGCCGTAGGTGGCAGCACCTCCAGTGCCCGCTGCTCTACTGTTGCTGCTGATGGCATCGGCGGCTCTGGCGCCGCGCCGGGTGCAGTTGCCGCAGGTGGCAGCACCTCCTGTGGCCGCTGCTCCGCTGCTGCTGCTGATGGCGCTGGCGGCTCGGGCGCTGCGCCGGATGCAGCTGCCGCAGGTGGCAGCACCTCCTGTGCTCGCTACTCTGCTGCTGCTGCTGATGGCGCTGCTTTGGCGCCGCACCGGGTGCAGCTGCCGCAGGTGACAGCACCTCTTGTTCCTGCTGCTGCTGGGGTTTTCTGGACTGCACTCCTGACGACATCACGGCCGACATTAATAAATCCAGACTATGTTGAGCTTCCGTCGATGTAGGTTGATCATCCGTTGTGCGTGGGGTAATTCCAAGATGTGGCCGCCGTGCCCGCTTTTGTTGTGTGGCTGTCTTTGTTGCATCGGGTGTTGTGCTGAGGCTCAGGTGTGCCTGCTCTGAGTCTGGCTGCCTTGGGGCGTCGGATACTTCGTTTGGGATGGTCCCGCGAGAAGGCGATTGCCGCTGGACTTGTGTTTCGATCCCTGATGACGCCTCCTCAGTGGTCCTCATCCGCTGGGTAGGGAGTTTTTCTTTCCCTGTCCAATGTCGCTTCCTGCTGATGCCTTCTATTTCCGTCGCAGCACGTTTTGCCTCTTCTCCCGCTGCCCTTTCCTGCATCTCCTGTTGTTGTGATGTTGCGCTCGACCCGGCTCCCTGCTCGTGTACCTCTTTATCCTGTCGTGCAGGGGGTGTAATCCCAATACCCGACGAAACAAGCCGGGTCTCCCCGGCCAAAAATGCAGGTGTGTCGACCACAAGGGCTACAGTTGCGGTGATGGGTGGGGGAGGGCGATGAGGGTGATTTGGGGATTGAGACATCGCTGCGAACGTGGCCGCCACCTCTTCCACGTCATCGTCGGTACCGATGCGGGGCGGGTGATGTCCGGCTGCGAGTGTCTGCCAACGGACAGGGAGCTTCTCAAGTCGCTCCCTATGTTGGAAGTGTGGCGACCCTCGAGCCACACATATACTCCGTCGACGGCCCATACCTGGTAGCATCGGTCAAGGAGCGTTGCTTCATTGTGCTGCGCCTTACCCACCTCTTCCCGTTTCGGCCGCACGCCGTCACCGACCTGGAAGTCATCGAGCATGAGGCCAGCGTTGACACGGTCCACCCCACGCTGTGCTGCGACAGATCCCCGGGTGCGAGCTTCTTGGAGGCACCGTTGGAGCCAAGCGCCCCGCTTTTTCATGAATTCCACTTCATCGGCGACTGTCAAACCCTCCTCCCGTGGCGGCACCGGTGCGTCAGGCATGAGCGGCAGAGTAGCCATGGTCCAATGTTGTTGGCCGTGGCGCAGCATGTAGGATGAAAAGCTGGTGGAAGAGTGGGGTGTGATGTTGTATTTGTAGACGATGTCCTCCAGCTGCTCATCCCATTGCGCATTGTCATCCGACAGCTTCCGGATGGTCTGGGTGATGGCCCCGTGCATTCGTTCGACCCGACCTTGTGCCTGCGGCCGATATGGTGCCCCATTGTCAATCTGGATGTTGAAATAGGCTGCCACTTCGACGAATGTACCGGCGAAGTGCGATTCATTGTCACACTGGATGATCCTGCATCCACCTCCCCTATAGATGACTTCCTCCTTAAAAAACGCTGCAGCATGCGCTGCATCGGCCTTGGGGACAGCCTGAGCCATGACCCACTTGGTCATGTGGTCGATGCCGAGGATCCAGTGTACGTTTTTGCGTTGGGTGGTACGAATGGGGCCATGGAAGTCAATGATGACTTTTTCCATAGGTGCGCCGATACGGGCGCACATGAAGCGGGGCTGGTGGATGCGTTGGCGAGGGTGGTGGCAGATGCAAGTTCCACACGTGGCAATGACTTCTCCAATCTGCTTCTTCAATCCCACCCAGTATACCTGAGGGACTAGAGTCTCGTATAGAGTGGCGGATCGTGCGTGCATTTGTTCATGCTCTTGCATGATCAGCTTGTCTTGCTAGGTTACCGGTGTACACCAGCGCAGTGGGTATGCGTCGTCCTCACGTCGCCAGAGCCTTCCCTGTAGCCACACATACTTGTCGAGGGTGGCCTTGGCATCTGAGCGAACGTGGGCATCCGGGTAAATCTCCACCATGGTGCGGCCACCAGATAGGATTTGGGCTCGCGCCCAATCAGACCATTCGTAAGTTTTGATCGCTGGCTCCTGTTGCCAATGCTGCAGGTCGCCTTCCGGTGCCAAAGCCAAGAGGCGATGTCGTAGTTCTTCAAATGACTCTTGTGGTAGAGGTGCTCCACCTGTAGACTCACCCTGATGCTGCTCCTCACCCGCCCCAAGTAGGAGGGCATCGGTTCGTGTGCGTCTGGAGGAACTCCGCGTAACGGCTGGGTCCGCTGTGCCCGTGAAAGTCGTTGTAGCAGGGCGCCGGAGGCGGGATGAAGTACGCCGCACCGTGGCTGGGGGTATGGCAGGTGCTGCATCATCAGCTGGCATGCTGGCTCCAGCGGGGTGAGCTTCTGTAGGCGCCGGCTCGAGGATGGCCGGTGGATTATCCACCGGAGGCGGTGTCGTTCTTGCTGCGGGGGGCACTTCCGAGAGAGGAGGGCGAGTCGCTACAAGTCCTTCTCCGCCTCGGGACGACAGATGATCCGCCGGCGGCGCTGCGGCCTGGGATGCCGATGACGCGAGAGCAATAGGGGAAGGGGAAGGAGAGGGGGGGCGGGGAAGAGGGCCGAAGACTGGTAGCGCGATGAGGGTCTCGCAGCGGTCAGGACAAAAGGGAGGTGGAGGAGCAACAGGGGAAGAAGATGCCTGTCCCAATGCAAGCGACGCCGTCGCCAGTGAGTTGTCTATCGTACGGAAGGATGGTACGGGCCGAGGGCGCGTCGGGCCCATGCCGTCATTCACTCGGGTTGGTGGCTGAACCGTGGAAGATAGCTCCTTGCGGTCACGAGGCGATCCCTCACTGGTGGTGCTGGAACTGGACGCCGAGGAGGGGGAACCAAGTCGCTGCCGGTGAAGCCAGGGCATGAACACCCGAAGTGCCATTCCATCGCGAGGGTTGGCCGTCCGTGCTGGGAAGATGCGCGTGAGGCGCGCATGATCGCGCTGATCAGCTTCCACATGGCGGTAGGAGGCCCGCAGCATGATTCCACGGCGAGCAAAAGGATGCAGGTTCGCAGGGAGGGGATTCTGCTGGCGACGCTGCACCATCCAGTCAAGGAGGCAGCGGAAGGCGCGTGCTCCCCGGCCAAGGGAGAGATCGAGGGGGTAAAGGAAACGGAGGAAGTCATGATGGTGCATATTGAAGCTTGTCGTTAGGCATGGAGGAAGGCCGGGCTGGATGCGTTCTGGGTGGTCGGGGGTCATTGTCCAGTGCAAGAAGCAGCGGAAGGCCGTCGGGCGGGCGGCTGTAGAAAAGTCCAGTGGGTAGAGGTGCCGCAGCTCTTCGAGGTGTTCCCCCCATTCATCCTCCAGCCTGTGCACGGCATCGGTGATGAACGCGCGGGTCACATCCCCAATTAACTGGTGTTGTAGGCGTCGCTCGCGCTCATCGATGAGTTGCTTAGCTTGGTCAACCAACATGCAGATGGTTCGGTATTGCTGGGAGACGTCCTCACGGAGGGCCAGGACCCTTGCCCGTTGCTGCGTCATGTCCTGCAATCTTGCACGGACGCCTGCCCACTCTTCTTCGCACTCAGTCCGTAGTTGCCGTAGATCTGAAAGCTGTGTCTCGAGCTGTTGCAGTTCTGAAGTGGAACGAGTCACCTCTGCACGCCTCGCCCTGAGGGTTTGCCCCAGTTCTGCGCGTTGGTCAATTAGACGTTGTCCTTCAACTGCGGGCGGATCATCCCCTCTGTCGGCGGCCTCGTTCCACGCATCTTGTAGGCATCGCACCTCCCTAAGCCTTGCTTGGATAGTTGATGCATGTGTCGCCTGTTGTTGGAGACGCTGTTGGCTGTCGTTGTGGGCAGATTCGCACGCAGAGAGGGCAGTCCTAACTTGCGCCAGGTTGGCAGCAGAACTGCGCACATGGTCCGCGTACGACCTCAGCCATGTCGTGTGTTGCTCCCAGAGCCTCTCCACTCTTCCCGCCCATGTTCGATTCTGAGTGATATGGTGTGCGAAAGCCTGCCACAGTGCTTCGCCGTCGTGGGGGTCAGGTATTGCCGGTGAAGGTGGGGGTGCCGAGCAGGGGTCACCCATGCCCGAGTCTGTGAGAAGATCCGTCGCTTCGGCCATGATGAGAAACGCTGCAAGCGCATGGGCTTCCAACGCAGGGGTAGCCCCCGCGTGCATCGTGCTGTCCGCGAGGTTGTACTCATATCGTGCCCAGGCAAGGTTGGCCATCTCTGGCGTGGCGTTGGTGGTGTTCATCTGTCGTCGTTCTTGCGTAGCAGTCTCGTGAGTCATCTGTTCTGGGTCGTCCAAGGCTGTGTCTGTCTCCGGCATGGATCGTTGGCTATGTAAACGGCGTGAACTGCATGAACAAGAATTTGAGGGTTGCCGTCGGGGCCCTTGAATCGGTGCCCGGATGGTTCGGCTTGGCCGGGCGGGATGGGCGTGCCGCCGTGGTCGTCGGAGAGCGAGGGGCATGTCAGACTCCAGGTCGCGTTGACGTGTAAGAAGGTCACCGCGGATACCCGTTGATCGTGTGGTGATGTGTTCTCCTAGGAGAATGATGTCCTCCGAGGTTTCCGCCGTCGCCTACATGTGTTGCGCGATGCCAGCATGCGCTTCTATCGGATACGGTGCATGATCCTCCGGAGAGTCGCTGCTATCCGTGGACAACGCTGGTGCGTCGGCGACGAGTCTCATGAAGCGTGCGCTGGTGGATTGATCGTCCGCATGCGTTGATCGGCTGGGGGAGGAGGTCTGCCCCGTCAGCAGTCGAGCATGCCGCTGAGGTGGCACTTCCGTTGCTTCGAAGTGGAGCGGAACGTACGATGGCGCCCCGTCATCATCGTGCAGCGTCATGCATTTGCCCCCGAGTAAAGTTATCACGTCGCATGCCGTCAACCAGTCGTTCGCAAGGAGGACATCATACATAGAGGTTTCACACACTTGTATCGGCAAGCTCTAGTGGATATTTCCGACCTGAAGGGAAAAAAGATCAATTTGACCCTCGGATTGGGTGATCTCTCCTCCCGCTGTGCCAAAGCACAGATCGACAGCTCGAATGAGGTTCGACCAATTAAACCGCCGGATGACGCGCATGTCGACTGTGGTATGCGTTGCACCAGTATCCACGATGGCGATGAATTTTACGCCAGCAATCCAGACAGAGCATGAGACAACTGTACAAGTGTACTCCGGCATAGGTTGACGGCAGAGCGTCATGGGTCGCCATGCAAGAGCTCCTGCCTCAACGATCTCGTGGATAGTCCGTCGGGTCCTGTCGACATGATCCCTCATCATGCAGTGACCTGGCGACTCGAGCCAACAGTTGACTCTCCAGCCGGATGATGCCAGCGCGGCGTTAATTTCCTCGAAGAATGTCTCCAGCTGTGTTTTTTGCCCTGGGAGATGGGAAAGGACCTCCATCCAGGGTGGCGCGAGGTGAGTTCGATCGAAGAATTGCCGGATGGCGTCCGCCGCTAGTGAACGGACCGTGCCTGTTGGCGGCGGCGCCACAACTGGCGGGGTGCGTACCGTGGGTGTAGGAGCGGAGTCGCGTCTCATGTGGCGAAGCCAATCCCCATATTCCTTGTGCGTCCACCCAGGCGCATCTATGAAGAGGTCAGTCTTGCGTCGCACATTGATTTGGCCCACGTCGTCATCATGTTGAGGAAAGCCGTCAAGAGGGTATGCCCAGCGGTACTCCTCAGCGGTGAGATCACGTGCTTGACCCTGAATCAGAACAGTCTTGCCAGAAGGGGGCTCAAGCGGAAATGGGCCATCTCCGTATGATGGTATTTCGAGGGAGCCACGGTCTTTCCATCCTTCCCGTGGTAACCGGCTAAGGGCATCCGCGTTGCGATTCGCGAATGCTGGTTGGTACTTTATCGTGAGGTTGCATCCTTGAAGAAGCAAGGCCCATTTGCCAAGGATTCCTTCATGATTCTGCATAGTGAGCAACCATTGGAGGGCCTGATGATCCGTGAGGATGGTGAAGGGTTTGCCATTCTTGACGTAATCTCGGTAGAACTGGATAGCCCACAGCACCGCCAGACATTCTCCCTTCACCGGAGGGTACTTAGCCTCTGCATCGTTGAGTGCACGGCTGCCATAGCAGACCACCCTCATCATGCCGTCGTCTCCTCGTTGAGACAGGATGGCCCCAATGCCTTCCTGTGAGAAGTCTGTCGTGATGACGAAGGGTAGGTTGAAGTTCGGGAATTCTAACATCGGGGCTGTGATGAGGCGGTGCTTGATCTCGACCCATGCAAGCTGACATGCTTCAGTCCATTCAAAGGGTTCATCTTGATGGGTAAGGCGCTGCAATGGTCGAACAATCTTCGCGTGGTCACGGACGAATTTGCGGCAGAAGCTGACGAACCCCAGGAAGATCTTGACCTGGGATGAGGTGATCGGGCGTTTCCAGTCACGGACGGCTGCGATCTTGTCTGGGTCCGTGGATATTCCCTGTACATTCATGATGAATCCCAGGAATTCCATGCTGTCTGCCCCGATGACACACTTTGCGGCCTTCAAACGAAGGTTCGCGGAACGTAGGGCTAAGAACACAGCGTCGAGTGAAGCCATTAGTTCTTGGAAGCTAAATGCAGCGACCGTGACGTCATCTACATAGCAGCATGCATTGCGAACATCACGCAACACCTGGTCCATCACACGTTGAAACGTAGCACTAGCGTTGCGCAGCCCAAAGGGCATACGGGTGAAGGCATACAACCCGTCCGGAGTGATGAAAGCCGTTTTCAGCATTGAGTTGCGATCCATGGGGATGGTATGAAAGGCCGATTTGACGTCAAGCTTGGCGAACCAACTCTTCGCGCGTTGGCATTCTTGGATGTCAACAATGAGTGGCATAGGATATGCATCCTCAATAGTAACCTTGTTAAGGTCACGGAAGTCAACACAGAACCGTTTTGTGCCATCCGGCTTCCCCATCCGCACGTTTGGTTGTGTTGCACATGCAATGGTGCAGGCACGTGAGGGACGGAGTAAGCTGGACCCGAGTACCCGCCGGTGTATTTTCCTTGGATATGAGAGCGGAAGCAAGGCATACTGGCTCTTTGACCCAAGGAGGCAGCAGATTGTGCGGAGTCGCGACGTCACGTTCGACGAGAAAAACCGTTGGACAGACAAGGAGGCAGGTCTCTCCAAGAGGGAGGAGTGGAGGCCACTCCTTGAGGGGGAGACGCCGGAGGACGTGAATGAGGGTGACGTCCTCGCAGCAGCACCAGCCGGAGAGGATCGTCCGAGGGATGGGCGACCGGCAGAATTTGTTGCGGGCAGTTCAGATGAAGAATCCGAAGCACCGGAGATGGACGTGGAGGCGGGGAGTCGACCGATGTCTTCAAGGTCTCCAAGAGAGGGGGCGCAGGCGCTTGGAGAGGATGGCGCCGAAAGGGGACAGCAACAAGAACAACCGCCTCAACAGCCCCGCACGAGCAGTCGTGTGCGAAGAAGGACAAAAAGATACGATGCCGACAAGGGCATTTGGACTGGGTTCGCGCAAGAGGAGCCTCAAGGAGGCACTGCACAAGAAGGATGGGGCTGAGTGGGAGGGAGCAGTAAAATGTAAGCTCGCCTCCCATGAGGAGAAAGTATCCTCAGTTATAGGTTGAGTATGGAGGACTGTCATGGGTGATGCGCAAGGGGGAAATTGATGGAATGATGCTCCTCACCATGGCAGGAGTGACTCCAAAAAGGAACACCAAAAAGACAAGCCTTAGTGGCTTAGTGGTTAATGGTGTCCACCTCTAGAGGCAGGGGCCCGGGTTCAAGTCCCACAAGATGAAATTGTGCCCTGCCTCAAGGGAGGTGGAAAATAGATGCCAGGAAGCTAGCTCAACCTCTAGAGTTCCTCTTTAAGTTTCTAGAAGGCCAGGTGAGGGTCCAGGAAGGTGGCACACCTTCTAGAAGGGGTGACTTGTCCTACAAGGCATCTAGAGGTGTCTTGGTCTTCTGGACACCTTCCCTCCTACTAGAAGCAAGCTGAGGAATCTAGGAAGGGGCACAAGCTTCTAGAGGAGGGAAGGGATGCCTTCCTAGGTGGGAAAAGGACAGCCTACCAAGGATAGCCATAGAATCTGCTAGGAAGCTCCAAACCTGGCATGCTTTGGTGTTCTGGAAAGCTTAGATCAGTGGCTATAAAATGCCACTGCTTGTGAGCCTTGATCAAGTGTTAATTCCCATCCAATTGAGGCCAAAACCATTGCCTCATTCTCTGACCAGATTTTGCCATCCTTGGAACCAGTTGCCTCCACAGTTTCAGTCTCTCCAAAAACAGTTGGTGGTGTGAAACAGCCACTTCTAGGGACCCTCCAGGGTGCATACTCACGCTCAGGCCAACAGGTCAGTGACATATGTCTGCTTTGGCTGGTCACCGTGCATGGTATCCACACCGTGCCACAACTTATCGAAGCTCCTTGTGCTTACTTTTTGATACTTGGTGTTCCCAAACCATTGTTCCCCCCCTGACCATTTGTGACTCGTATTATGAGTTGTCAATGTTGACCACACACAGCAGATTTCTTTGGTCAAAGGAAGTACATATGCCTACTTTGGTCGTTCATTGTGCATGGTAGACACACTGCGCTACTACTGACTAAAGGTCGTTGTACTTGCTAGTTGAGAACTGATATTCCCATAGCATTGTTTCCTCCCCTGACTGTTTTTGACTCCTGTTATGGTTGGTCAATGCTGACCACCCATATTGAAATTCTCTCGTCATGGTCAGTGACATATGCCTAGTTTGGTTGTTTGCTCTTCATACTAGCCACACCGTGCCATTACGTATTGAAGTTCCTTGTCCTTTCTAGTCCGTACATAGGGATCCCAAACCATTGTCTCTCCCTCTGACCATTTGTGACTCGTGTTATGAGTTGTCAATGTTGACCACACATAGTGCACTTCTTCGGTCATAGTCAGTGACATATGCATCCTTTGGTTGGTCACTGTGCACGCTAGCCACACCGTACCACTACTTGTTGAAAATCGTTCGACTTGCTAGTTGATAACTTGTGTTCCCAACCCATGGTTTCCCCCACTGACCATTTGTGAATAGTGTTATGAGTTTTCAACGTTGACCACGCACTGTGAAATCCGTTTGGTCATGGTTTGTGACACATGCCTACTTTGGTTTGTCACTATACATGGTTACCGCGCTGTGTCATTACTTATCGAAGGTCTTTGTGCTTTCTTGTTGACAGCTTGTGTTCCCAAACCATTGTTAGCCCCCTTTTACTATGTGTGACCCGTGTTGTGAGTTGTAAATGTTGACCACATGAAGTGAAATTCTTTGTTCATGGTCAGTGACATATGCATACTTCGGTTGGTCACTGTGCATTGTAGCCACACTGTACCACTACATATTGAAGGTATTTGTAGTTGCTAGTCGATAACTGGTATTCACAAATCATTATCTTCCACCCTGAGCATTTGTGACTCCTGTTATGAGTTTTCAAGGTTTACCACACTTAGTGCCATTAATTGGTCATGGTCAGTGACATATGCCTACTTTGGTTGGTCATCGTGCATGGTATCCACACTATGCAACAATGTATTGAAGCTCCTTGTGCTTGCTATTTGATACTCGGTGTTCCCAAACCATTGTTCCCCCCTCTGACCATTTGTGACTCGTATTATGAGTTGTCGACATTGACGACACACAGCGGATTTATTTGGTTAAAGGCAGTACATATGCCTACTTTGGTCGGTCATTGTGCATGGTAGCCACACCGTTCTACTACTGACTGAAGGTTGTTGTACTTGCTAGTTGAGAACTGATATTCCCATAGCATTGTTTCCTCCCCTGACCGTTTGTGACTCGTGTTATGGTTGGTCAACGTTGACCACCCATATTGAAATTATCTGGTCATGGTCAGCGACATATGCCTAGTTTGGTTGTTTGGTGTGCATAGTAGCCTTACCGTGCCACTACGTATTGAAGTTCTTTGTCCTTTCTAGTTGATACATAGGGTTCCCAAACCATTGTATCTCCCTCTGACCATTTGTGACTCGTGTTATGAGTTGTCAATGTTGACCACACAAAGTGGACTTCTTCGGTCATAGTCAGTGACATATGCATCCTTTGATTGGTCACTGTGCACGCTATCCACAACGTGCCACTACTTGTTAAAAATCCTTCTACTTGCTAGATGAAAACTAGTGTTCCCAACCCATGGTCTCCCCCACTGACCATTTTTGACTCGTGGTATGAGTTTTCAACGTTGACCACACACAGTGAAATCCGTTTGGTCATGGTTTGTGACACATGCCTACTTTGGTTTGTCACTGTACATTGTTACCACGCCGTGTCATTACGTATCAAAGGTCTTTGTGCTTTCTTGTTCACAGCTAGTGTTCCCAAACCATTGTTATCCCCTTTGACTATCAGTGACTTGTGTTGTGAGTTGTAAATGTTGACGACATGATGTGAAATTCTTTGTTCATGCTCAGTGACATATGCATACTTTGGTTGGTCACAGTGCATTGTAGCCACAATGTGCCACTACATATTGAAGGTATTTGTACTTCCTAGACAAGAACTAGTATTCACAAATCATTATCTTCCACCCTGACCATTTGTGACCTGTGTTATGAGTTGTCAAGGTTTACCACACTTAGTGCCATTATTTGTTCATGGTTAGTGACATATGCCTACTTTGGTTGGTCATTGTGCATGGTATCCACACTGTGCCACAACGTATTGAAGCTCCTTGTGCTTGCTATTTGATACTCGGTGTTCCTAAACCATTGTTTCCCCCCTTTGACCATTTGTGACTCGTATTATGAGCTGTCAACGTTGACCACGCACAGCGGATTTCTTTGGTCAAAGACAGTACATATGCCTACTTTGGTCGGTCATTGTGCATGGTAGCCACACCGTGCTACTACTGACTGAAGCATGTTGTACTTGCTAGTTGAGAACTGATATTCCCATAACATTGTTTCCTCCCCTGACCGTTTGTGACTGGTGTTATGGTTGGTCAACGTTGACCACCCATATTGAAATTATCTGGTCATGATCAGTGACATATGCCTACTTTGGTTGTTTGGTGTGCATAGTAGCCACACCGTGCCACTACGTATTGAAGTTCTTTGTCCTTTCTACTTTATACATAGGGTTCCCAAACCATTGTCTCTCCCTCTGACCATTTGTGACTCGTGTTATGAGTTGTCAATGTTGACCACGCATAGTGGACTTCTTCGGTCATACTCAGTGACATATGCATCCTTTGGTTGGTCACTGTGCACGCTAGCCACACCGTGCCACTACTTGTTAAAAATCTTTCAACTTGCTAGTTGAGAACTAGTGTTCCCATTCCATGGTCTCCCCCACTGACCATTTGTGACTCGTGGTATGAGTTTTCCACGTTGACCACACACTGTGTAATCCGTTTGGTCATGGTTTGTGACACATGCCTACTTTGATTTGTCACTGTACATTGTTACCACCCCGTGTCATTACGTATCGAAGGTCTTTGTGCTTTCTTGTTGACAGCTAGTGTTCCCAAACCATTGTTACCCCCTCTGACCATCAGTGACTCGTGTTGTGAGTTGTAAATGTTGACCACAGGAAGTGAAATTCTTTGTTCATGGTCAGTGACAAATGCATACTTTGGTTGGTCAATGTGCATTGTAGCCACACTGTGCCACTACATATTGAAGGTATTTGTACTTGCTAGTCAATATCTAGTATTCACAAATCATTATCTTCCACCCTGACCATTTGTGACTCGTGTTATGAATTGTCAAAGTTTACCACACTTAGTGCCATTATTTGGTCATGGTCAGTGACATATGCCTACTTTGGTTGGTCATCGTGCATGGTATCCACACCGTGCTACAACGTATTGAAGCTCCTTGTGCTTGCTTTTTGATACTTGGTGTTCCCAAACCATTGTTTCCCCCTCTGACCATTTGTGACTCGTATTATGAGTTGTCAATGTTGACCACATACAGCAGATTTCTTTGGTCAAAGGCAATACATATGCCTGCTTTGGTCGTTCATTGTGCATGGTAGCCACACCGTGCTACTACTGACTGAAGGTCGTTGTACTTGCTAGTTGAGAACTGATATTCCCATAGCATTGTTTCCTCCCCTGGTCATTTTTGACTGGTGTTATTTCACGTAGGCCTTCGTTGATGATGTCCTTCTGGTCCTGGAGCAGACGTCGAGCTTTCTGCTTATGTGGTGGCGCGTCTCCTGTGTCAATGACATGGACCGTGTCGACCGCTCCGATCTCGGCTGACTTGCCTGCAAATACTTCTTCGTGGTACGTGAGGAGCTCCTTCACCTCCTGCTTCTGTCCCTCCGTCATGCGCCCGTGAAGCATGTGGTTCCAACGTTGGGAGTGTGGGACCATTGGTGGTGGTGGTTCTTCGTCACCCACCAGACCAGCTCCAAGATCAGGATCTGGATCCCAATAGTCGTAGACTTGCAGGTTGAAGTTGCGAGAGCCGCTTGGTGAGATGTTAAGGGCCTTTGACTGACGTGGAGGAGGCTCATCGTCGAGGCGCAGCCAACCGATGTCGCTCATCGGTTCATCATCTGAGTCGTCTGAGCTGACATCTTCACAGAGGGCAATGTCGTTGTCACACACCAGCATTTTGCCTTTGCGTTCTGCCTCTTTGGCGGGATCATCTGGAATCGTTAGTTGCGTTGCCACTGGCACAGGTGAGCCATTCGAGAGCGAAGGAGGGCCAGGATGGGAAAAGGTGGTTGGCGCCCTGCCGGAGTCATTGGAGTGGCTGCTGGTCGTGGGGAGGAACAACCACGTTGGGGATTTCACCGACGGTCTGGGTATTGGCCCCATCGGAAGATGAGGTCGATCATCCGTTGGAGCGGCTTGTGCTCGTTCAGGGCACGATTGCTCTGGCGTTGGTATGATGTCCAGCGCTTGTTCCTCCTTGGCTTGTAATGACGTATTGGGCAGGACATCGTGCTTTGGAAACGCCAGGACAGAGTTCCTGGCAGCGTGGTCTTCAACGCAGGCTTCCTCCAATGAGAAGGGGTGACCGAAATTTGTGGGCATAAATGTCCTTGGTCCAACGATCAAGGCCGCACAGGTGGTATAACCCGATGAGGTCAGCTGCATGACTCCTTCCGCATAAAACAAAGCAGCTTGTCAAGGAACGAGATAATCTGTTCCCAGAAGCACATCATAGGTACGGGCCACCGTGACTTGCATTCGTACAGCTTCATGGATGAGACCCACTTGTAGGGGAAGGTCATGTACGATGCCATGCAACGCATCCATGCCGCCGGATGCATTCGTGAACACCTTGGTCGTTGGTTGAATCTTGTAGTGCCAGCCGACCGCTTGCAGAACTTGAAGCGTTACCGTGGTGTGGGTAGCGCCAAGGTCAATGATTGCCAGGAACTTCTTGCTGCATATCCACACAAAGCAGCTGGTTACTTCATGGTGGGGAGCCTGTGTCCTCGGTGGTGCCAGGGGCATGGGCCGCCACCACCATGTGTCGGGTTCGGCCCTAATGGCTAGCCTGCTGAGTCGGTCATGTGGGGTCTGGGTGCAGGTAAGGCAAATGCCAGCTGGTCTAAGCTTCTCTGCGTACTCCTGTAGAACCGCTGCAAAGTCAGGGAGATGAGCGGGGTTTTGTTGTAAGTACTCTCCCAAGGATACCTCCTGAAAGGGGCGGTGGAAGGAGGTCATGACACCCCCCGTGGGCTCGTCGCGTGCCGTAGGTTCAAAGGTCACCCTCTGGCGACGCGGTGGTGTAGGACCCCTTGGAGGGCAAGTACGCGGTTCGGGTGGAGGCTGCGGGGACATTGCCGTTATCTGACTTGGTAGACGCGTTGAGCGCGCTTCGACACATGTTCGTAGATCTTCTTCGGCCCGTTCCTGTTGCTCTTTGTGTCGACGCATGCATTCATACATGTCCGCAATCGACCATCCTTCCACACCTTACGCTTGTGCCATCGTGACCAACTCCCGCTCCGCGGCTGTTGGGGGGGTCTCTGTGGTCTGCTCTCCCGAGCGGGGGAGTCTGAGCCTCACATTCCGTGCAGGCACCTCTGAAGTGGACGGCTGGGTGGCAGCTGGCGTCTCCCTGGTCTCCCTCTGCTGCGCATATGCCTTCCATTGGGCAGGTCCATTGTCCGCCAGGCCGGAGGGTCGGCCGGTGATGTTGGGGCCTACAGCTTGCCGGGTCGCGGTGGGTCCAGCTCCAGATGATCCGCGTCCATGGTATTGTCCTCCTCAAGCTGACACACCAGGCATCGGCGTGGGATTGGGACACTCCCGGCGCCGATGGGTGAATTCTCCACATCCGTAGCAACTCCCCGGTGGATAGTTATGAGGATTCATTGGGTTGGGTGCAGAAGCGCCCGTTGGCATGCGAATAGTGGGCGCCACATGTTCCTTCGGGGCAGATTGTTCTCTGGCCGCCCGTCGCTTAATCTCTCTTTACTGATGTTCCGCTTCCTCCTTTAAAGCGTCCAACGTGCTGAACTGGCGGAGATCCAAAGTGTTAGCTATCGCTGGAACAAGGGAATCCCGGTAATACTCCTTGATCATGCGCAAGGGTATGTCGACACATCGCACCGAAATCCTGGTAAACTTGTCGTTGTGCAACTTGATGTTCTCCCCAGTCTTCATGCGGATGGTACGAATCTGGAGCTCTGCCTCTTCCAGGCTCATGAGGTCGAAGCGCTTGGTCATTCTGCTCGCCAAATCTTCAAAGTCAGCGAAAGGACGTTCCTTATGCTCTGCCGTGAACCATTCCAAGGCTTTCCCTTGCAGCGCGAGGTGTACCGCTGGGATGATGTAGTCAGGAGACAACAGTCCGTAGTCGAGACAAGTGCCCAACTTGGACAGCCACATGGCCGGGTCCTCATCTGGTTCATCCTTGAGGACGTCGAGCTTAGGGAGGGTGTAAGAAGCCTTCGCCGCTGGGTTTGGGGTCAGTTCCTGCGGAGCCACCATCTGCACCTGTGCCCACGGCGGGGCCCCCAAGTGGGATCGATGTGCCTGCGCCAGGCCAACTGTCCCGGTACCAGCCGTCGAAGCGATTGCTGCCCTCCTTGATCGAGCACGTCCTGCATCGGTTCCTCCCAGTCCAGAACTTCCCATATGCTGTCTTGTTGTTGTTGCCTGTATCCGTGTGGCGTACTTCTTGCTTCCATGAGCCACCGATCCTTGCCCAGGTCCGGCCATTCCATCCGCCACTCGGGGTCGCTGCTGGAGTTTTCCTGCCGCTGGCGCGGCCGACGTCCTGCATGCTTGATGATGTGACGATTGCCACCTTGACTGCACCGGTGGTATGGTGTGCTTAGTCGACGGAATCCCCGTTGGGATTTGCGTGTCTACCATGGCTCGAACTTGCTTGGTAGGTCCAGCCGTGGATGAAGCATTGGCCCCTCCTTGGGTTGGGGCTTCTCGGCGGCGTGATGCAGTCAAAGCAGAGAGTACCCTGCTTGCGTGTTGCTGATGTTGGGGTTGTTGCATGGGACCTAGGCGATGCGAGGTCACGGCGGATGGGTCTTCCGGCCGAGTTCCTCTTAGCCGTTGTCCCATTGCCTCCAAGTTCCTCTCTGCCCGAGGTCGAGAGATACCACTGTCCGAGGCCGGTCGACGGGGGTGGGCAGTGGGGCTAGAGGGGACCACCCGAGGGCGGAAGACGACAGGTTGATGCAGGGAGTGCAATGCCTGCACCGAAGGATGATCCAAGGATGCATCATCCTCCCCCGCTTGGTCCTCCTGGACATCGCGCAAGTCTGCATAGTCCCTGTTGTGGATGGTGGAGGGTGCAGGTGAGGGAGTCCTTGGGGTAGAGAATTCGAGTCGCCGTGGTGCGTCTTGCGCCGGTGTCATATCCACTGCCTCGTAGATGGTTCTTCCATCTGGCGTTGTGACCTCATGAAGCAAGACGGGCCCTTCATCCGCCTCGGGTTCTTGCTCTTCGTCTGATGCATAATCTTCCACC
>SZWC01005563.1:136243-149590 GCA_023375785.1 Penium margaritaceum
GCCGCGTGAGTGCACCTGGAAATTGGGGCCTTTCGGGTAGTTGGCAAAGTTGTCCTTGAGGACGTGCTGCACGATGACAGGGTTTGCCGTGATCACGTCCCTCAGCCCTGGCGCAGCGTTGAGCAGCGTCATGTCGTCGCTCCGCTGCAGCACAAGCACCCGTGCGCCACAGCCAGCCATCAGCAGCACAGAACAGCAGCGACACGACACCGACGGGCAGACGCGCAGGAGCAGGACCTCAGCCATGAACAGGGATGGCCATGTGTTGCGTGCCAATGGTGTGTGCAGAGGCGAAGGAGCAAGCTAGAACATGTTGTCGTGTCCTCCACTGTCAGGAGCAGGAGCAGCAGCAACAACAGCAGCAGCAGCAGCAGCAGCAGCGATGAAATGAAAGCAGCAGTGGGAGTGGCATCAGCAACAGGAACAACATGAGCGATAAACCGGCCTCGACTACCGTGCATGCTGCTGCTGCAGTCCCAAGCACAGGTAGAGGCAAAGACGCAGGCGCTTGCAGCAAGGAGAAGAACGTGAGGAGTTGCCGCTGACAGTGGCGACACCGACGCAACAACCTGCAGACGCTGTCTGTCTGTACATCTGTCTGTCTGTCTGTCTGTCTGTTGCCTGTACAGCGGCTGAGCAACAAGACGTGGAGCCACGGAACAGCAGCGACAAGGCCAATGGCTGAGAGGCAGGGCGCGACAGACACAGACCTCCGACATGACAAGGAAACCAAAGCGGCAAGGAAAGGGTTGAAAGAGTCGAAGCAAGTCAGAAGCTAGGTGCCAAAGGACGCAAGACAGTCCCACGTTGGGAACACAGATGTGCCGCGCAGGTTCAGCTTGCCGACCTCAAAAAGTGCACTCTCGGCGGTAGGAGCAGAGCCTTCTGTGCACTCGCCAGCTGAGGCTGCGCAATGACTACCTCTTGCACAATCGCAAAACTGGACATGGGGCCTAATATAATCTAATTCTGGTGATTCCTGTTTTTGTAACCGGAAGCCCAGAACTGAGACTGGACCTAGCGGAATGGTCGGATTCGGTTAGCTTTCAATTTCCACTCTGGAAACCGGTTTCAGATCTGATCCCGGTTTCTATCTTCAGGATGTGAGGGAGAGTTCCGGTTTTTACCCGGTTTCCCTCTTTTCCAGTTTCGGTTACGTTCTGGTTTTGGCTATGATTATAACCAAACGCTCTGGTTTTCCAAGTATACACAAAACCCCAACCCCGACCACTGGACACAATGAACAGAATCTTGTTCATCCTGACCCAGAGACCTGATTGGCTACCCAGCACCCCCATGACAGTTGCATAGCATGTCCTCGTCTTCTCCCACACACTCCGTGCACCTCCTTTCCACTCACAGGAGAACTTCCACCGACACCAATGCCCATAGTCCAAGGGCGAGCTGCCGCAGGATTTTGCTAGCTTGGCTTGCAGCGCACTGGCACGACGCTATCGCCGTCTAAATCAAACCATTCGAAGCATGCAAGGTTCGCAATGCACCGCGTCCGACAGTGCTGCAGACCGCCACGACACTCGGAGACCCACATTGCACCACTGTCAACTCTCCAACGTCACCTCCTCCAACTTTTATGCCCATGCCTGCAACAGTCCCCCCCCCACCCCCATCCCCCCTTCCCCCCCNGGAGCTTTTTGAGGTTGCCGTGGCAGTGAAATCCCTTCAACGGGTTTTGGGCCACCCGTGGCTCTAAGGCTTGACTAGGCTTCACAGGGCTTTGCCAGGCATACACCTGGCCGAACCGCCCCTACAAGGGACCCAGAAGCAAAACAGCGGTGCCTTTGGTGTTCACTGGAGACGCCTTGACGAATCCGTCGAAGCATCCGTTGCTAGGGTTTGCAGAGAGCGCGACCGCAGGTGACGCATGTGGTGGCGGACGCAAGGGGAGCTATTGCATGCCTCCACTGGACGCTTATGTCAGGTCCTGGAAACGACGACGGCGAGCGGATGCCGACATGCGGCCTCCTCGAGCCACAGAAGGGCTGCTGAGCAGCTCACAAGTCGGGCTGCCTTGCTAGTTGACAAGGCCAAGGCGGGGTGAGCACGAGGGTCGACGGGTGCCAACAGCCGACGGGATTGTGCAGACACGTTGCCCTGGTCGTGGGGTACTGGAGGCCGGAGATTGGGGGCGGTCTGTCGTCGAGCGCGTGCGCGGAGACGTACGTTGCGGATGAGAGCAGGAGAGAGGTGAAGCTGAGAACGATCAATGCCGATAAGGGCTGCCCGCCGCACTAGGCCAACAGGCTGGCCGGCGGCGGTCGTGCCCGACGCTCGTGCAGGGGGAGAGTGTTGGCTCTGTCTCCGCCTCTGCTTAGGCGATGCGCGGAGCTCTCGAGCGCAGATGCTGTCGCATCCGCAACCGCCCTCTTCGGCACTGACAAGCGCACGTTGGGTGGGACGGCTGCACCGCGAACGCTTCGCGGAAGCTTCGCCGTTAAAACCTGACACTCGCACGTGCGGGATGAGGAGCAGATATGGTAGGCGCATTCGTTGAGGGGACGGCACTGGGAGGTCAGCCGGTAGGCGGTGCGATCGCCCCAAGAGCATGCCGCCGTACCTTGACACCAGGAACCTGATCCTGGTTACTGCGCCGCTGGTGGTCCAGCGCCGGCGATGGCGTTGGCCACTGGCGCTGCTGCTCTGGCGAGGGCCGATCTAAGGTGAGGTGGGCACTGGTGAGTCCACACGGAGGAGGCCACCAGGATGCGCACAGTCCTTTCTCACTAGCCGAAACTCTTCCCAGTACAGGAGGCAACACTGATGTGGGCTCAACCGACGCGGCATGCTTGTCCGGACAGCTTGGCGGGAAATGCGTGGTTGCCCGGAGTCACGGCAGCTGCCGTGCAACCGACGTGCACGACGAGAGGTGGTGTGTGCGGGGGAGTGGCTTCCGAGCTGCCATGGCTTAGGCACAACGGCAACTCCAAGGACAGTGCCGAGGAATGTCTCCGGTGGAGGATAGCCCAAGCCTGGTCCAGCTCGTTCAGAGGTCTCGCTGAGGTTGGAAGTTGGACAACCAGCGGATCTCCGTTTACGGACTATGACGTGGAAACCCTTTTCATTGTTCCGCGATTCAAGTTTAACACAACATCCACAACGGCAAATTGTCGGACAGGAAAGGGGTCTACTTCAACTTCTCTACGACAAGTTCGAAAATCTAGGCAAGCTTCCAGAATTCGACAAATAAGTCTAGTGTCAAGTTTTTCTGGAACAAAGCCAATGAGTCTGGCGAGCTTCTGCAAAAGTGGCCATCAGCCTTACGAGGCCTCCGTCAAGTGTGCGACAACCTTGCGAGTTTGAAAAAAATTTCCCCTCCATTTAAGCATAAAATGATTAGTCTATCAGCCTCTCACGTCCAGGAATCGAGAAAATACACTAAAATAATCAACACAACTCGATGAGTGTTTCTCAGTGATGAAAAATAAGTCACTTAAAAAAATTATATTTTTTTATTAATACCTTTAAATGGTTGATCCAAAATGAACAATATTCAACTACAAAACTTCTATAAGTCTAAGTGTTTTGAGTGGTATTTTTATCATTTTTCTGCAATGATTGCGCCTTAGCTCATTTACTGAACCGATTCGCACTATCACGCTACCAAACACGCTATAATCACCTAAAAACATCATTTACGGTTATTCATCCCTAAAAATTACACTCTCCATTCAGTATACACATTTAACATATGCACTTTAGAGTTTCATGGTACCTTCATGGAACTTATATCATAGTTTTTCTTTCACGTCTATTCACACACATGAGAGTGTCTTTGTCCTTAAAAAAGGAAAAAATGTGGAAGGATTCATTTTTTAATCTCTAATACCTCATAAAAACCATGGTCTAGTGTTTCACGACTCTGCATACATTTCCAGTAACAGCACCGAAATGGCTACATAAACCTTAAGTGCGATACAATTGTCACAATTGTAAACGCATATTTCTCCATGTAAAAAATTCAGTATTAAAATCGACCCAAGGTCACAAATCACTGTTCTTTGTCATGTTTCCCTCATTTCTTGGGGTCTTGTTGGGCCTCATGTGAGTGCGGCTTAGTAGGAGCCCACAACCCCGTACCGTATTTGGATGGTGGTGGGCTATAGTGTGATTCAACCCATACTTTCTCACTAAAAAACAATCAAACACAAAATCAAACTACATTTCACTTTTCTTTTCCTTTGCATCGATGAAAAGTGACAAACATTACGAGTGGAAGCCCTCGTGAATCATAGATGCGGACGATGTAGCTCGGATTCCCCCCCAACTATTTGAGAAGTTTGAGGCCTCGTTGACATCGTAAATTATCAACAATCAGTGGTGTGGGCATGGTTTTGCCATCAAATTCCAATACACAAGTGAATATCTTCTGTTCCATCATACAAAAAACAACACACTAGCCAGGTCCACTCTCTAAATACACTCTAGCCTTTTTGGGGGGGTCGAGCGCTAGCTCTCCCACCCCCAAAAAAAACAAAGTTAAATGGGTGAGTCTATGTGATAGAAATGTAAAATGTACACTAGTCTACAGTACACAATGAATAAAACCGATGATCATCCCGACACTTGCCCCACAACATGGACATAATGCAACTTCTAGCGTTGAGGGGAAGGAGGGGTCCTTAGTAATTGGTGATTGTTTTGTCACATGCTCTACCCATGAGAAGCTACCTACTAGGTTACATTGACATAATGAATTCACAAAGATCATAAGTGTTGATGTAAAATGATACAATCAAATTCGAATATCAAAATTTGTTTTTTGTCCATCGTATATAAAATAATTCACTACCCAGCTATACTCTCCCAATACACTCTAGCCCTTTGGAGTGGGATCTTGCGTTGGCTTTTGTCTCCCCCCATAAGAACAAAGTGTATTTGGTGAGAACATATGATAGAAATGTTAACTTGTACACTATTGTACATTACACTTGTGAACAAAACCGATGATCATCACTATACACGCCTCGTTATAGCGACTCGATACAACTTTCATCTTTGAGGGGGAGGGAGGTGATGAACGTTTTGTCACATGTTGTACCCACTAGATGCAAACTGTTTGTTCATATTGAAATCGTGAATTCTTGAAGATTGTAGTGTTGACGTGTAGTTATACTGTGAACTTTGAATACACAAGTAAATCCACTTTGGTCCATCGTACAAACATTAACGCACTTACTAGATACAATCTCCTAATACAATCCAACATTTCAAGCCGGGAGGTTGAGTGCCGACTCCCCCCCCCTAAAAAGGCAAAATGTATAGGGCGAGAACATATTACAGAAATGTTAAAATGTATAGTAGATTACAATACACCGGTGAACATTGTCATTACATTGACATCATTACATCGACATCATACATTGTCAACAATGGGCACCATTGGTGTGTTGTTGCAATGTCAAATTCAAATCCATATTTATGTTTTTTTGGGTCCCTAAAAAACGTAAAACACTGACCAATTATACATTCCGAATACACTAGCCCTTAATGAGGGGAAAGATCGAGCAACGACTCTACCTCCCACCACCCCCCCTCCCAAATGGCCAAAGCATATACAATGAGTATATCTAATAAACATTTTCTAATTTTCACTATTATTCAATACCATAGTGAAAAAAACTATTGTCATCAAGATACATACCCCGCTATATGGACATGATGTATTTTTGGCTTTGGGGGGGAGGGAAAATGTCAAATAACGGGAAAGGCCATAAAATGTTCAAAGCATATCCCATTAATGTGCTCAAAATACAAGATCTAGAAGATTGCATATTCTTAATAACATGTGTTCCTTACAGGTACTTAAAAATGAACACATGGAACGTTCTTGTGCAGTAGTACATTGTCTAATAGAAGTACACTCTTGTTTCTTTATCTCTTTTTCACTTTTTTTATTTCTAGAAATTATAATAAACTTTCACATGAAGATTATATGGAGTAAAATGCATGATCAGAAGATAACTTTATCATAACACAATTTCATAGAAAACACCTAAAGAGGTACGTCTTATACATTAATTGTATCGTGTATACTATGACCACAAATAAAACCTTAAAACATATCACAAATAAATGTAGGCCATTTGTTTCAACCCAAAGATTTTACGTTACACAAACAAAACACCTTCAATTTGTGCACTAATTAGTCGTAAAGTGCACAAAAGATGCATAGACTAGTTAGTTTGACAAGTTATTCTACATTTATCATGCACTCGGTAGACAAATGAGTCTAAGCATGCAACCTATAACCTTCAACTATATTCACATTCAATCTAGTTTGGAACCTCAACATCACATCCCACATTTTCTACGACCTTTCATTTGTTATGACAATGGAGGAAGCAAACTATGTGCCATTTGGATTCTCACACAAAGAAGATATGGACGTTGATTAATTTGCATAGTCATGTAGAAAGGGACAAATATATGTGTCCATCCAAGACATCCTGAAGTTTTTCAACTACTACAGAAAATTTGTCAGAGGATACACAAAAAAGAGTGCGCCGCTGACCCAACTCCTACGCAAAGATCATCAATGGGAATGGAACGTGAAGGAGCAAAATGGCTTTGAGGAGCTCAAGGGTGCAATGTGTGATGCTCCGGTCCTAGAACATCCAAGTTCATCCAAGGAGTACGTCATCGCGACCGATGGAAGAAATATTTCCATTAGGGCGGTGCTGATGTTGGATCATAGAAAGAGGCCACAACCGATTACGTACGCGTCTCGCAAGCTGCAAGGGGCGTAGATGAACTACGCCATCCATGAGAAGGAGATGGTGGAGGTGATCCATGCATTCAAGCACTGGAGGAATTACCTACATTTGCAACATTATGTCGTCTTCACATATCATTACGCCCTCAAATACCTAAAGACATAGCGAAATCTTAGTTGCCACCAAAGTCGCTAGATGGAGTTCTTGGAACGATGTTTTGAAGACAAAATCCAAAACAAGTGTAGGAAGGTTAACCCAGCAGATCCTCTGTTAAGGAGGGCAGACTTGAGCCTCAATGCCATCTCACTGCTAATGGGGTCTCTAGTCATGCATAACCTATTCTAACATGGTCATGGCGTGGATGGTGAGTTCACATGTGGTGCGCTGTAAGACGCACTATGGGATGAAGTGTATTGGCAAAGAGGGCACAAGCAGAGAATTTTCTTGCTAGGCAATGCGCCATTAAAGTAGTCACTAGTGGAGGAGGCGCATGACACCCACAAATCATGTCACTTTGGCTTCAACAAGATGCTCAAAGCTTTAGGATGCCAGCATTGGTGGTCTTCAATGGCAACTAATTGCAAGGGGTTTTTGATGAATTGTGATGTGTGCCAATGCATCAAGGCGCGAAGGACCAAGCCACCTGGGGTGCTACAACCATTGCTTATAGCAAAGAAGTCATGGACAGACATCTCACTTGAAATTCATCGGCAGTATTCTTGTGATGCACAAAGGAAATAAAATAGTGTTCGTGGTGGTGGACCAGTTCTCCAAGATAGCACACTTCATTGCATGTCTTGAGAGCATCACGGTTGATGGGAAAACTCAACTCCATAATAATCATGTCATGAAGCAACATGGAGTGCCGCAATCACTGGGCTCGGATCGCGATTCATGCTTCACTTCACAGTTCTGAAGAGATCTCATGGAGACGTTGGGCATGCGAGTGCAGCTAACCACACCATACCACCCATACAGCAATGGGCAAAGGGAGTGCAAGAACCTGACATTGAGGTATTTGTTGCTAAACATGGTCCCACCGAATGGTGAGGGTTTGGAGGAGAAGCAGTAAGTGGTAAAGTTTGCATACAAATTAACGATGTCAGCATCAATAAGAAAGTCGTCGTTTGAAGTGGTGTACGGCCACCAGCCACTTTGTCCAACCACCCTTGCTTTGCTAACATCTCTTCCACTGATGTAGTAAATTGCTAATGGGTTTCCCACCACTTGGGACGTGGTGCGACAACGGCTAATGAAGGCACATAAGTAACACACGCAACAAGTTTATACGCAACTCTTTACGGGGGAGTTCCCCGTGGGAGATCAATTGATGCTCGACTCTCCTAACCTACAAATGATGGGGGGTTCACAATACAAACTTGAAGCCGCGATGGGTGGGTCCTTTCTGCATTCTAGAGAAGCAGTCCATTGTTTCCTAGAAGCAAAAGCTCCCACCTCACAACACCATCGATCCAAGGTTCCACATCACCCTACTTCATGCCTTTTGCGACCCTAACACCTTCTTCAAGGGCCGCAATACAACTCTAACTCCCAATTTTTAGGTTGAAGGAAGTCAGGTGTTTGAGGTGGAGAAGATTCTTGTGCACTGCCAAAAGGGACGACGGCGTGAGTTTCGCCTATAGTGGAAGGGGTACCCGACAAAGCACAACTCTTGGGAGTCAGAGGCCAACTTCCACGTTAGCGATATCAACATTGTTCTCCAAGAGTACCTCAAGCGCGCCTAGGTGTTGCACCTCCAACGAGAAGGGGAATGTAATAAGATGCCCATCTTTTTCAAGCATACTCGGGGCCTCAACCAAGATTCAGGGGCATCTAGGCCATCTTTTGTGTTTACAAACTTTGCTCTCATTTGAGCTCAATTTCGCTCACCACGACAGTGCATTGTAAGGAGGAGCGAGTGCGCGAGCAAGCATTTACATGAGGATCAAGTCGGTGCTATAAGTTGATTTGGGCACAATCTCCACATGCCGTTCCTAACATGCCACAAGGGGGTGGCTCTGCCCTTAACGGGTAGTGCATCGCATACGCTACCCGCCGTGGGGTTTTTCTTGAAGGCGGGCTCTCGACAACAGGTGTAGTCAAGCACAAAAAGGAAATTTGGTGGCAACAGCTACGCCACGGCCGCAATACCACCAGTGGCGGACGCAATAAGAGAACCGCATCCACCTCCGAGAGGTATCAAGCCAACGCGACGGCTCACAAAGAGACAAACCGGACCGTCGATCTAAAAAATGAACGACCGAGGAGTCCTCGCACTAGGTATTAATTGCAAGTAAAGCACAAGGTCGAGGTGCAAGCAAAGCAACGAGATAAGAAGGGATTAGCTTGCTAGTTCAAGCTAGGAGCGTAGTAGGCTGGGGGTAAAGTAGCCTGTCAGAGAGTAAAAATGCCCAGTACATTGCTCATTATCATTAACTTCTATTTTCCAGCTTTCGCTTCCAAAATCCTCTAAGTCTATCTTCCCGCTAGAACTGTGTTCTCCACATAGTCAAACCTAACCTCCACAGAGCACAAACTCTCATAGTAACTTTGTGCTTTCTTCATTCATCTAGAAACCGGGCACCCATTGAATTTTTGTGCTTTGTTGAATTTTGAATATGGTCGTTCAAACAGGGTTCTTGGGTTTTTTTATTCTCATATTCACCCATTGGTCTAGGCCTTGCACTCCGCTCGAATTATGCATTCATTTTGCAAGCGTTTGACTTTCTTCGCAACCCATCAACAACGGACAACCATCAAGACAGTTGCTAAAGATGTGGTCACCACATGAATTGCTCTCACACTTGTCTTACTCCCACTTTATTTGTTGCCATGCACTGAATGTGATAAGCCCAAACACCATTGAGTTAGAGGTTTTGTACAAATAAGTTTTCACCTGTGGTTTTGTATAGAATCTATACAAACACGTGGATGAAATAAAGCAATTATTTTATAGGAATTTGGTTGAAAGAATAGTATCTTAGCATATGATTGGTTCCTATCATGGAGTTTTTACTAAAAAATTAGACATTAACTATGTATAAAAAATCAGACACAAGAAGAAATGTGTCTAGATTTTTTAGCATTATTGATGGAATTCTACTTGATAACAATTGCCTTAAAGTGTAAAGATTCATACAATAATTCTTTATCCATGTTTAATGGATGTGTTTTATGTTAGTTGCTTATACATTTACTATTGGTGTTTTTCTTTTCAACTGAAAGATTTTCACTTTTGTTTTTTCATTCGTTCACATGACCTAAAGAACTGTCGAACTGAATTAAAATGATATGGTTAAGAATTTCCCAAAATAATGCTTCTCTAGTATTTTTGCACCATTGAGTTCATCGTGTTGATAAATGAGAACTTCTATGTAAGGGTTTCTTTGGTTACGGTCAACTTGGGCTTCTACTATTGAATCTTTGGATTTCCTGCCAAAAAAGAGTTTTCATGTTTAATTAAAAGGTATGTTTTCATTCAACATCTTGATGAACTACCACAATCTTCCTCTTTCAACAGGGGATGAGTTTGGCCCCGCTAGTGCGTGGTTTGGGAGGTGGTTGACGTTTAATGAAACAGAGAACCTTTGAATGAGATACAATGTGGATGGAAGAAAACGTTTTCAGTAGGTTTTCTAATACGTATGTTGGACATTGTTCTTGCTTTGCTTAAGGAGGTCTAGAAATGTGGCAAAAGTGAACCTAGTTAATACGTTGTTGTTTAAGGTGGGGATGGCATGCTTTTCTTTACTTTTAAAGGAAGATTTGTTCATTAGATGATGAATATGTTATAGAAGAAATACATTGATTTAATAGATTTTTTCCCCATTCTCACACTTTTCTAAGAGCATCACATCACCTACCATCTAACTTCAATTATTTTGTTAATGTGGAGCTATTGCTTGTTATGTTTTAATCATATTCAGATTTTGCAATGATAACATTGATGGAAAAACGATTTTTGTTTAATCATCATACTATTCATGTTGTATTGATTTTATCAATGTTCGTTGACCTCTTAGGCCCCTAGTCATGGTGTCGTAGATGTTATTCTGTCCGGAGTGGTCCGAAAAAGAATTCTTGCATTTCAATATTCATTAAAAACAGTGCAAAGTAGTCATAATATGCGGGACGGAATACTCCCATGAGCCCTAACTTCTTGAGCGTCATGCAAAACCTCTCACCCCTTCATCGTTGAGGAAAATGCATTTATAGTACGGTTTTGAAAAGGGCACGCAAAAATGTCAAAATTGTGGCGGGGCACGCCAAAATGTCAAAATCTTTGCGGGTCACACAAAAATGTCACTTTTTCATAGTTTCATGCAAAAATGTCACTTTTTCGAGGGGCATGCAAAAATGTCAAATTTTTAGAAGGGCACACAGAAATGTCCAAAAACGACCATGTCACTTACGGAGGGGCACACAAAAATGTCACGTTCGATGTGCTTGGGCCACATCAGCATCAAGTTCAACGATGTACATTTTTCTAATATTCATAATTTTTTGTTCTTTGCCTCACTTCTAAAAAGTAGACGGCTCATCCGCTCACAAAGATAGAAGATACCTAGTGAATATTCTCACAAGAGGACATAGTACCCGAATTATGAGTCATGTTCTTTGTCGCTCGCTTGAACATGTTGTGTTCAACCTTCGTTACTATTTTCTTCATTTTGAATACACAAAAATAGCATGGCTTCTCAAAGGGCACACCAAAATGTCACTTTTTAGATGTGCACACAAAAATGTCAACTTCTTCAAAGAGACAATAAAAAATCATATTTTTTGGTACACGGAATAACTTCCTTTCTGAAAATTTCCTCGTTATTATTTCCAAAACTTGGGTTGAATCAATGCATCTCACTCACGTCAAAGAGTATCACTATAACGATTAGAATTTCATGACCCACACCTTTTTACATAGCTTGTGAGGGGAATATCTTTCTTGTACGTTATCATACACGACTATTCAAAACATAATTATGGTGGCACACGTAGGGGCAAATTTATTTGAAATTCCCTACATCCGCGCCGAATGACCCTATGAAGAATTAAGGATCATTTGATATTTGGCAGGAATGTAAGGAATTTCACTTAAATTTACCCCTATTTGTTCCACCATAATAAAGTTTTGAATAGTTGTGTATGATGACTTACAAGAAATATACTCCCCTCACAAGCTATGTAAAAAGGTGTGGGTAGTGAAATTCTAATCGTTATAGGGACGCTCTTCGACGTGAGTGAGGAGCATTGGTTCAATGCAAGTGTTGGAAATTATAACGAGGAATATGTTCAGAAAGAAAGCTATTCAGTGGACCCAAAAATTGACCTTTTTTGTCTCTTTCAAAAAGGTGACATTTTTGTGTGTACATCTGAAAAGTGACATTTTTGTGTGCCCTTTGGGAAACCATGTTATTTTTGCCTATTCAAAAGGAAGGAAGCAGTTGCGAAGGTTGAACAACACACGTTCAAGCGAGGGACAAAGAAAAGGACTCATAGTTTGAGAAGTGTTTCTTCTTGTGTGAATATTTAATAGCTATCGTCTATCTTTGCGAACGGGTGAGTCGTCTACTTTTTAGAGTGAAAGAAAGAGCAAAAAATGATGAATATTAGAAAAATGTGCATCGATGAACTTGATGTTGATGTGGCGCAAGCACATCGAACGTGAAATTTTTGTGTGCCCCTCCGGAAATTGACGGGGTCGTTTTTGGATATTTCTGTGTGCCCCTCCAAAAATGTGACATTTTCGTATGCCCTCTGAAAAAGTGTCATTTATGTATGTCCCTCCGAAAAAGCGACATTTTGTGTGCCCCGCAAAACGTGTGACATTTTTAAGTGCTTCGCCAGAAATGTTGCATTTTTGCTTGCCCTTTTCAAAATCCTACTATGATTACGTTTTCCTCTTCATCGCCCCAGCTTGGGGGGTACAGTGTGAACTGCAAGCGGTCGGAAGGCATCCAGGCTCAAGAAGACGGCCCTCAAATGCTTGCGACGCCCTAATGATCCAAACGAGGCCCAGCAGGTACTTTCCGGATGGGCTGACGGGGCTCCACTTTGCGTTGCGCCTAGCTGGCAGCAAGACTCGTCCGCTGTGACGAGCTCGCCTACATGGTAGGTCCACATGGCAAAAAAGTACGGCTTGTTCAACTGCTGGCCGGAACAGCTGTCACGTCAAGTTTGCGGCTCGACGTAAGGTTCGAGGGACAACCAGGAAGCTGACGACGCAAACCAGCCAATGACGTCAGAAAGGTCTGACCTATACAGCAGCTGGAAGAGCGTAATAGCTCGGATACCCGCACCGCGCTAACTATTAAGCTGGCATACCCGCGAGTCTAAATTCTGACAAGGCATACCCATCTGTTTAAAAAAAGGAACGAGGTATCCGGCCCTCGCTCGCCATGCTCGATCAGCCACATGCTGCGCTGATCGAGCATGGCGACGAGGGTCATGTGACCGTCGCTTGATCGCGACCGTCGCTCCATCGCGATTGAGCGAAAACGCCAATTCAAATATTCGACATTTTTTCTTGCGACACACAAACCAGCCTGGTTTGCATAATAAATACTACCAAACCCAGCCCCGAATTCCATTTGGGGTTGAGGGTTTTTTTTTTTTTTTC
>SZWC01005564.1:12901-67269 GCA_023375785.1 Penium margaritaceum
GTATATGTATATGTATATGTATATGTATATGTATATGTATATATATATGTATATGTATATGTATATGTATATGTATATGTATATGTATATGTATATGTATATGTATATGTATATGTATATGTATATGTATGTGTATATGTATATGTATCTGTATATGTATATGTAAATGTATATGTATATGTATATGTATATGTATATGTATATGTATATGTATATGTATATGTATATGTATATGTATATGTATATGTATATGTATATGTATATGTATATGTATATGTATATGTATACTGATATGAGTACATAACCAATTCAAGAAAGATGACACAAGTTTCGTAACTCTTGCCTTTAATACTTGTATGTGTGGTTTATGTCTTTTATCAATAACATTAATGACATAATGAAGTGCATAGTACATACTTAAAACATTGCCATCTTTCACAACGTGTCATTGCCAAATACAGGAATAAATGAATGGACTAAGCTTAGAGATAACAAATTTTCTTAGCATTCAAAACGGTAATGTAATTTAATTATATAGAACCTGACATGTGAACTAAAAATAGATATCCTCCATTTTGTCATCATATTTATTATGAGCGAGAGTGTCATCACTCTCGTCGCTTACATCCTCGTCCTCCCTCGCATGGCGCTTCTCTGCAAGTTCACCATGAGCCAAATGAACAGCTCTTACGGCAGCCAGAGCCAATGGACTTTGTTATTATGCATGGCAGCAAAATCGCATAGCATTGCCTTTATGACCGCAAAGACGATGGATGATGACATGTCGCCTTCCATTGCGTTGATGTCAGACTGATTGTGGCCGCCAACGTCCACGACGATTCGGAGGTATGTTCTATCTATCTTGAGCATACTAGAGGGTACACAGGGACACACTCGGCATTAGGCGTCAGTATGTGTGACGAAGCTTGTCGACAGTGAGACGCGTCACAAAAATCCTCATATTGATGACCAAAGTGCAACAACAATGCAGGGGCATGCATGCACGGCACATCCACCTCTTCCAGCACCCCACAAGTGCATGTGCGTTGTTCACAGTCCAGAATACAAGGCACTTCACTATGATGTCCACGTCCACTTCCCGTACAGGGTCCACTTTGCACAACATTGTGCCCACGTGATTCACAAATGGCAGCAACAACACGCTCTAGTGGTTTGTCTACTAATACATTCTCCTCACTTGTGGGTGTGCGTGCGCGAGTCACCAACCTGCACTATGTGTATATTCACAAAGAATATAAGCAATACAAGGGTTACGCACAATATGCTTCCCGGATGTAAGAGTTTAAGCTCTCTGCTGCATTGGTTGTGGTGTAACCCCCCCCTCGGTGGCACTTGAAAATGTAGTGCACTCCAGTTCTAAAGTGGCATAGCACCCTCACTGCCCACCCCTAGTAGGTACTTGTGAGCTTCCATGTTGCAATGTGCCTATCTCCTCCGGTGTCGCTCCCACAGAGCATCCGATCGTTCATGTGCCAATGCCAAAAAAATGTTCGCAACTCGAGCGCCATATCGTTTATCAACGTTCTCACAAATGTGGTAACATCAGAAAGAATGCACAGCTATAGGCATGCAAGCGTCTATTGCATTGCTCAGTCCACGTTCACGATCGATGACAACAACAGGCCCCCTACAGCCATTCATTGAAATGCAGCGACAAGTAGTTGGCAGAACCAATCCCACTCCTCATTGTTTCCACCCTGCACAAGTGCCCAACACAACGGCACAGCTTGGTTGTTTGCATAAAAACACCGTGTAATGAGAATGTCCTTAGTGTACCCATTGCGCAAAAAGGTACCATCCATTGTGACAATACGACGATTGTGTTAAAATGCAAATCACGATGCACCGGGAGCATTAAATGCTCTCTAAAAGTGGTGGTTATTGTCCTCCTCAGCAACAACAAAGGACATCGGATCCAACGTTTTGATTTGCATAACAAAAAGTTTATGTCATGGACATTTTGCTTAAAATGGAGTCATTTTTAACATGTAGTAGAATGTAATGGCACAATGCATAGACACTTTTCATGCATACTATACAGCACTGCCAAAGTACTAACCAATAAGCCTTCATTGCATAAGGCTCAACACTTCTCAAAAGGAGGGGAAGAGGTTCCAAGACATGTCAATGTCTCCCATGACTTTCTTGATGGCTCGTTGCTTTGCACGGTTCATGACCGTGTACTTTGATGCTTGCTTGTGCGGGCATACACCACTTGACACAAGGCGCTTGTGTTAAATGTGACGTTGGTGTCAACCACATCACAAATGTGACGTACCACCCATCGTGCATTGCACGTTGGGTTACCACGAGTGGCCGATGGATGGCATTTGTGTCCTTCGACATATGTCATCACCTTCACGTAACCTTTCAACTGCTTCCACCTTGCACACAATGTCCATGCGCATTCAGCTTGTAGGTAGTTGGCATTACAGACGGCCATACGCCTGGGTTCACTCCTCTCCCAACGTTGTGGAAAACGTTTACCAACGGCGTAGTCCTCAATGGCCACCCTACACCGCTGCATCGTTGCGTAGCATTCAACTGGTGGAAACCGTGGTGGCTCATCGGAGTTGGGCTCGGCTACTTCAAGTTGTTTTTCTTGCAGTACGGGTACCGTGGGAGGTTCATCGTCGGAAGAACCTGCTCATGCACAAGGGATGACAACACGTAAGGAATCAATGGGAAAGTTTTACTATGAATGGGGAAGAAGGATGTGCAAACTGGATACAACAGAAGACTAACTTCTAAATAGACATTAGAAAGGACATTTGTAGCAGGGCCACAAACGCATAGTACATGTTGACACCTTTAGGTCTAAATCACAAACCATTGAATAGAAGTTAAACAAACAAAATTGTGAAATGAGTGAACAAGAACATATAAGAGAGAACATCAAACATAGAACATAGAACACATGAAGGGAGCATAGAGAACAAAGAACACGGAACAAAGAACAGAGAATAGAGCGTAGAGGACAAAGATCGGAGAACAGAGAAAAGAGCATAGAGAATAGAGCACAGAGCACAGAGAACAAATCATAGAGAACAGAGCACAGAGCACAGAGCATAGAAAACAGAGCACTGACCATAGAGAACACAGAGTAGAGCATAGAGCATGGAGAACAAAGCACAGAGGATAGAGGACAAACAACAGAAAATGGAGCACAAAGCACAAAGAACAGAGCACAGTGGACAGAGGACACAAAACAAAGAACATAGAATATAGCACAGATGACAAACAATAGAGAATGCAAGACAAAGAACAGATCAAAAAGCACAGAGAACATAAAATAATGAACAAAGAACAAAGAACAAAGAACAGAGAATAGAGAACAAAGAATACATAATAGAGAACAGAGAACCAAGAAGAGAGAAAAGAGAATAGAGAACAAACTAGAGAGAACAAAGCACAGAGCATAGAGAACAGAGTACAAAGGAAAGAGAATAGGAATAAAGCACAGATAATAGAGAATAGAGCATAGAGAAGATAACACAGAGCAAACAGGACGAAGCACAGAGGATAGAGGACAAAGAACGGAGAAAAGAGAACAGAGAACAAAGCACAAAGCATAGAGAACAAAGTACAAAGAAAAGAGATTGGAGAACAAAGAACATAGAACAAAGAACAAAGAACATAGAAGAAATGACAAAGAACAGAGAACATATAACAGAGCACAAAGAATGGAGAATAGAGAAGAGAGCACAAAGCATGGAAGAAAGAGCACACAGGACCGAGGAAATAGAACACGGAACAGAGAACAAAGCACAGAGCATACAGAACATAGTGG
Organism: Penium margaritaceum; assembly: GCA_023375785.1. NCBI lineage: Eukaryota > Viridiplantae > Streptophyta > Zygnematophyceae > Desmidiales > Peniaceae > Penium > Penium margaritaceum. Next base: position 16,713 of record SZWC01005564.1, read on the forward strand.
AGAGGACAGAGGACAGAGAACTGAGAAAAGTGAACAGAGCACAAATAATAGAGAACATAGAATATAGAGCAAAGCACAGATAATAGAGAACAAAGAATCAAGAAAAGAGCACTGAGAATAGAGCACAGATAACAGAGCACAAAGAATGGAGAACAGAGCATAGCGCATAGAGAACATAGCATACCATACAGAGGACAGAGAACAGAGAACAGGGCACAGAGTAAAGAGGACAGAGGATAGAAAAGAGAGAACGGAGAATAAAGCACATATAACAGAGAACAAAGAATAGAGAACAAAGAACAAAGAAAAGAGAACAGAGAACACATAACAGAGCACAGATAATAGAGAACACAACACAGATAACAGAGCACAAACAACATAGAACAAAGCACACATAACAGTATATAGAGAAAAGAGAATAGAGAACAGAGAACAGAGAACAGAGACCATAACACAAAGCACAGAGAATTGAGAACAGAGAACAAAGCATAGAGAACAAAGCATAGAGTACAAAGAATAGAGAACAAAGAAAAGAGAACAAAGCATAGATAACACAGAATAGAGAACACAACATAGAAAACATAAAACAAAGCATAGAGAAAAGAGCACAGAGGACACAACATAGAGGACAGAGGACGGAGAACAAAGAACAAAGAATAGAGAATAGAGCAAAGAGCACAGAGAACAGAGCATGGAGCATAGCGAAGAGAGAACAAAGCATAGACAATAGAGAACAGAGAATAGAGTGCAAAGCATAGAGAACAAAGCATGAGGCATAGAGCATAGAGAACATAGTAGAGAGGACAGAGAACACAAAACAAAGAACAGAGAATAGAGCATAGATGATAGAGAACAGAGAACAGAGAACAAAGAATAGAGAGCAGAGAACACAACATAGATAACAGATGACAAAGAAGAGAGCACGGAAAACAATGGAAGGAAATGTAGGGGCTGGTGCCACATTATGAGTGGATCCTACTTGGTGCAACATCACGGAGGGGACGAACGCGCTGTCATTGATTTAGGGACTGTGGAGGTTTGCGCTAAGGTGATGCTGGAGGTTGTGGAGGCTTATCGTCGCATGAAATGAGGATGACCTAGTGAGGGGGCGGGTTTGTAGGAAAGCCTTGACCGTTGAGCATGGACATAGGGCAAACTTCAGGGTGTTGCTAGTTGCACTGCGCGTGCGCACGCAGTTGCGCGGCCATGGCATCAAGTTGGACAACAAGGAGAACAAACAGACGTGAGCCATGGGGAGACGTTGCTGCAACCTTCACTAAATAATAGCTGCCATGGAATATGTCGCGACCCGGGGTGGGGGGGTTGATTACGGCAGATAGATTTGCGTCATGGGAGGGGTGTACAAGGAAAGGTAGATCCGCACCATGGGCGGGGGTGGACTGCGCTAGGTCGGCGTCTGCACTTGCTATCATGCAGTGCCCTTGTCAAGGGGGGAGGGTAGCGCCATTGAAGCACAGTGCCAATGTAAGGGGTGGAGGGGGGAAGGGGCGCCATGGTGTCGTGTGCACTACGCTTCACTTGGCGCCACTCCCGATCGGAGGGGGGGGTGTACGTTGTCAGGTAGATCTGTACCATGGGGGGGCGGGGTGTACTGCAACAGGTAGATCCGCGCCATGGTGGGGGGGGGGGCATCTACACTTGCTATCACGTAGCGCCCTTCTCATGGGGGAGGGGATGGTAAGTGCCATTGAAGCATAGGGCCAATGTAGGGTTTGGAGGGGGGAAGGGGCGCCATGGCGTCATGTGCACTACGTGACACTTGGCGCCACTGCCGATTGGAGGGGGGGGGGTTTGCGGCGAAGCATGAGTGTCAACGGCACAATGGCGGGCAAGCAGCCAGTTAGCACAGCCCCGCCAATCGGGGGGGGGTCGCGTTTCAATGGGTCGCCGTGAATGTTGAACGCTTTTGTTATCCGGGGGTTGACATGCAAAAACATGTGGTGGGGAGGGGGGGATTCGCTAAGAGGAGACAAAGAAACGCACGTCGCTACAAGTACGATGAACCCAAGCTGTCGTCAAGGGGAGTAGCGATGCATGTGGCCATGAAAACGACAAAAAATGAATACAGGACAAAAAATATTATGAAGAGAATGGTTGGGAGCGGGGAACAACAAACGAGAGGTCGAAAGGTCATGTTGCTAGACTATAGGATGCGTTTGGGTTGAAAATTACTAAGACATAAGAACCGTTCCGCAACAAATGCATTCAATGGTTTGGGCCATGGCTACACGAGGTACATGGTGATGGCGTAACATACCCCGGGATGGAGGGGCATTTCGCACTGACATGATATACCCCACAGGCGGTGACGGGGCTTATTCTGACTAAATAATCGAAGTTGGGGTAACTCCGATCACAATTCTTTCGAACGGGGGATTGGCGATGTTGCTGGCCAAACGCGGGGTATGTGGAAATTTTCCTGCATTTCGGATAGGCTGACGACGCTGAACGAGGCACAATTGGTGCAACCGGGGCATCCGTCGACGATGCGTGCCAAGTATGTAACCTCTTGAACACTTCCCGTCTCTCTGACTGCGGCTCGATCTTCCGTCCCATCCGAATTCACGAAACCATACAGACCTTCAATAACCAACTCCAGCTTCTTGCGCGGTGCTGGACGACAGCGAGCGTCCGCATGTGTCATGCCGTTGCGCTAAACGTAATCCCTCACGTTTCCAAACTCGGAATCTCCTTCCGCATTGAACCCATAACCAGGTGCATCTCATGTCTTTCAGATGGACCACCCCCGTTCCCCTCTCCCCCCGACCCTGAAGACCCGAACCCAAAAAACATTAAAGGTATATGCCCCCACGTGAATGAAAACAGACTACTGTCATTTCAGCACAGGCACAGAGAAAGCCAGTCAGCGGGATAGCTACGTTACTCGAAGCCCACAATTATTCAGTTGTCACGAAAAAGCATCTTTAACCTTAAGATAACAGCCTTGACTGCAAGTCACCGGACAAATTCAATGATTTAAAAATATCCATTGCGTTTCCAGAGAACCATACAACTACAAAAGGAAACGATTGGTTCTCATCTGACCAGTAAAAGCATTAAAACATCTAAATCTGCATTTTTAAGGATGCAATTTTCTCAACTTGTCATATGGAACAAAAAGTGAAAAGTAAAGGCATCAACACAAATGAAAAGGAAGTGTGTTCGAATGTGTAGCATGCATTTCAACAGAAATATTAAATGCATCTAAAATTATAAATAAAATATCAATTTCATTTAAATAAGTCAACACATCCTTAATATGTGTGTTCACATAGACATCGTACATTGAGATGAAAACATAAACAGTTACATAATCATTAATAACTGAAAATCTGTATTTTCACACGACGAATGCCTTATCAATTCTACCATAATAATGAAACAAAAGTTTGAAACTTCAACATTTTGAAATCATATATTCATTCAAATAGAATGACATCACCTTAAGAAAATGAATTTAACCACATTTCAGCTTTAAAAACATACATAGATTTTTAATCTTTAAGTTCAATTCTAGAATGAAAACACATCCTTTTGATTTAAACTAAAAACACATCATTATTACAACAAAAATTGTTTTCCATTCAAGTTGACCTTAAAAAACAAAACAAAACACATTTACCCTAGAAAAATCAAAATCATGGAACACTATCTCAATGAATACATCTCCTTTTTTAGACAAATCATTCAAAAAATGTAAAAAAAATACAAATTTCAAAACAAAAACCTCCTTTTGTTAAGAAAAATAACCCACCCTTCATATCAAATGACAATTTGAGTATCATTATTTACTTCTACATAACATAATTTTAATTAATTTTGGGTATTCACTCTTCAAAAACATCATTCTCATGCTCAACTTATCATTTTTTTTTGCGTAAAACATTGTACTTTTATTCATCAATCATTTTATCCAAACCGATAAAAATATTTCTTTGTAATTAAACTATGATAAAGAATAGATAAAAACTTATTCAACTTGAATTTAAATTATTTTTTAGATAATCCAAAACTATTTCTCATTGTTTTCATAGCTTCAAATAAATCATGAATTCTGTTTCATTGGGAGACTTCAAAATATATAAAAAGAATTAAAGCATTATACATCCACGGCTGCAATCAATCATAACTAAAATCCATTCAAATGATTCTGTGTTTTTTCATGACCATTGGTGAATATCAAATTACCACTCCCTAGCCTCGTCCACTTCAAAGGGGGGAGAAGGTTAAACTCATTTGTAGTTCCAATAGAGCCATACCTTCTAATGTGGCAGATAGGGTGGATCAACATGCTATCACCAAGGAAAAAATAGACGACATGGTTTAGCATTCTCTTGATCTCAAGGTATCCCAACCACAAAGGTATGATCTTAAACAAATCTTATATTCAACGATTGATGTTAGCCAATCAAAGAAAGACACACACTGAATAACATGACACGTCCTCACTAAAATCTTAGTTGATTGTTCACTTAATACGTCCTTGTCTTCTTTCCCTTGTGAAATTTGAAGTAATCCCTATTTGATTGTGGGAATTCTGGTACATTTAAAGCAATCCCAATGTGGAAGATTTAAAGATAGCACTTCAAATGAAAGTTCTACATGTTTCAATGCAAAAGGAGAACATGTCTAAGAGTTTTGAAAATTGGTAGATTGGCTACCAAACAATAATATGTGCCTTACATTACATACAAAAAGATTATTTGAGTGTCAATTTGGTGATCTTTCTTTTCTCAACATTCAAAGATAGACTTGGCTTCCATAGCATGTCATCAATCCATGTAGAAATGTCCAGGTAATTTTTCGTACTCATTACAAATGATGGTATGCGGTGTGTCATGTAAGTACATTATCAAGTTTAGAACAAGCCATGTTCCCTCTTCTGTGGTGAGGGTGATCATTGTCATACAAAAGTATTAAAACTTTTCAAACCTGTCCACCACCACAAGGATGGCATCCTAGCCCTCACAAATGGCACAAACGCTTGTGACAAAATCCATGCTTATTCAAATGCAAATCTCCTCTTGACAGGTAAAGCTTGGAGTAGTCTTTGAAGACATCTAAACCAAGGTTTTTGTAGCAAATAGTTTTATTTCTAGACGGCTCCAACGTTAATCTACATATCATTCAACCCGTAATTTTTTCTTACCTTCTTTATTATGCTCTTCTTTAAAATGTGTCCACACATAACCAATTGCATGTCACTCCATCAATTTTATTCACTACAACTCTCTATTTGGTGGTACAACAACCTAACGAGTTCATCTTCATCAACTTTCAAGATTGTCACGCCAAAACTTGATCAGGATGTACAGAAAAGAAATCTTTGTAAGCATCTCTAAAAAACCTTGGGAGATATTGGTCTTTTTTATAAGAAATATGTTGCACTAATCTATCAAATTTGGTTGCACACTTCAAGAATTGGGGAAAATTGATTTTTTCGGTTGGTACTAAGTTTCGCAATCATATTCAAAACCACAAAACACCATTCATCAAATTTGAGAAAAAATAAGACTTGGACAAGACTATAAATGCATCAATGTGTGATGTTAGGTGCATAATATGCATTGGCTACATTCAAAACACCAATACCATCACTTGAATTCTTGTACAACATTGATCATGTTTTCTCCTTCATGGCATTATTGAGTTCAAATTAAGCTGCTTTGCAACATGTACGCCATTGGTTGTTTTATGCAACCTTGTTTAATGGGGGATAATTATTTTGATTACCTAATTAGACACATCCATACCAAAAACGATGTCCACCATATGATATCTCAATTGTAAGTTTTGCACAATGGTTGCGCATTTTTTACATTGTTAATCTTCTATTGTATAGTCATTCCAATTCCACTACCCCGGAATCATTCCTATTGGCTCATTATTCATTTTACAATGAAGTGCTATTTAAAAGCGCGAAATGTATCCTTAATAAAGTGTCCACGTGACTCTCCAATTACCCTTGTTTTTTCACCTTGCAATCCAAATACATCCTAGGTTCAAGTATTACGACTTCCAAGGCTCCTTACATCTAAAGTTTTCAGATGTAAAACATAGTTTGCTTCTGTCAATGGCTCCAGTTATTGCTTGATGGCATCTTCATATGCTACTACAATAGTGGAAATGTACATTGTAGGTGATACTACTTAACATAGAAAAACATTTCACCATATTGCAAAGTAATACAATTGTTCACAATGATTCTCTTATTCAAAAAATGTTTTTACACGTGTTCATAGATTAAATGAAAATTAAAATTTAAAATCAATGAATGTGTGTAAAACAACGGTAAGTGGTTTTCTGAATAAGAACAAAGAGAGAGATATCACCATGTTCTAATGATTAGAATATCAATTGAGGTAGTGGTACAAGCCAAACAATACCTTCATAATCTAAAGAAGGTATGTCTTTGATTTTTTAATGAGTGTCTCAACATCTTAATGTTTATGGTGATGCGTTTGTTGCAAATAAATTGGCCATAATAATTTATCAATCAGTGATAGAAGTTTCATTAAGAGATGTTTTTCTAATATCTCAAGAGCTTTCTGGACACTTCCATGAGGTGTCGTAATTGTGCCATTTACACACGGAACAAGAAAAGTATAAAGTATATGTAATGGTCCCTTCCCCGAATTACTCTTGTTATGAAGCAAAGTGTTTAGTGCATTAAAATATATGTACGTTTTGTGTGTAGAAGAGGTAAATACTACACAACACATAACAAATTGTATCTATTATGATTTCCAAAACGGTTAGCTATTGTAGTAACCTCATTGTTCTTCCTTTGGAGTTTTCTTGAATATGCCATTCACCTATATGTTAGTTTACATCCTTAACTACCAACGAGGGTACTCATAACATGTTTGTTATAGTTACTTGTTTTCTGTCATATTGACCTAGTTATCTGTCGTTCAACCACTCACATGTGATGAATTTGTGAAGCTCGAGTTGTACCATTACAAGTATAGACTTGATCCACTAGTATATGATGCACGAATATTGTTTACGCTTGAAACAATCTACATGTATCATATGAAATTCCCTTTTACACTTTTCCATTTTACTTGGATGTCATTCTCATTTTATTGTGAATTATACCACCACTAAGCATGTGTGTATTTGAAATCATACGTGTAATTGTAGCTTAAAGACAAATCACATAGCTATATCACATTTTCTTTTACAAATCATGCATGAGGATCATTGGTCATTTCTTATCAATGATCTAGATTGTCCATTATGTCGCACCTTGTTGATGAGAACCATCAAGCTAGTATCTTCTCACTCTTGTACAACCAGTATGAAATCGAACATTAACAAGTTTGTATATTTATAGAAACATTTTTTTATTGACATAAAAAGCATCTCATTGGGTGCCTCTCGAATACCTTGAGTTACTTGTGGGCATGTAGTGAGATGTGTATTATTAGGACCTCTATCTTTGATTTAAAAAGTGAAAAATTCCTTCTATAATGTTCACACCCCTCATAACACATACCTCTTATACAATATCTCCTTAAATGGTTTTCCATTACAGAGGATCATCTTTGCATCAGATTGTTGACATGGCCCCATTCCCGCCTTAGGGTAAAAGTGTATTGACAAAGTACCTGAAGGTTACGGAGTCTTGTAGATACACCAAAATATTTGTCAATGTTACATAATGCATATCCTAATGTCATCAATTATCGCTTACTCATTTTTCTTATGGTCCATTTGGTCTCACCTTGTCGACCATCATCATTAAACCTTTGCCTACTCATCATTTGTTTTAGAACAACAACATTCAAGACAAAGAAGATTCATCGATTCCATCTAAATCCATTCACACTATGTAATAAGACCCATGTCTTTTGGAACCCCCAAAAACATCTCAAAATTATTATCCTTTTGGGAAGGGGTTGCATATGGTTAAAACTCCCCTCATTGTAAACATGACTACAACATAGTGATGTATCCCTCACAAATGCCACCGGCTACAAATCTCATTACAAAACTCTTTAAAAACTTTAACTTTGTGAAGCATATGTGCATTAAATTGTAGATGTGGCCCTCCTTGGTACAAGAACATTAGAATTATACCTTATTCACATATCAAAAAACGCAAAAATGTATATGTTGTTTTGTAAAATTGAAGCTATGGCATAAGTTTATTCTTTTCAACATTCTAGGTTTTCTATGGGGATCTACCTTGTGATAGAAATGGAATTTTCACTTGCTCAATATCTTTTGATGGGTACAACATCAAGCATGAAGTAATTTCATAAATTTTAACATGTATCACATTCATTTTGTATCAACACCAATCTCATCAAGCCCTCCTTCCAAAACCCTTTATTGAGCAAAGATTGTGTTGAGGATCTTCAATCATGATGAACCTTAAAATTCTTTACTAAGCTATCATACACTCGAATCCTCTCTACACCTCCAACCTACCAAAATCGCATGTCCACTGTCGAAATACACTTTTCCTTTTGGACGGGATACCTTTGCATCATACAATGAACATCAACCCCCATTATTAAATTATATTTTTGTTTAGTAAATATTCCAGTGTTTAGACATCGTCTCAAACAACAGTGTATTGGATGTTGTTTCACTATCAAGATATTCTTTTTTGTCATTGCTTCTTCTTCCTTCTAATTCTACGTGGTATTTCATATCATTCTAATTGTTCTTGATGATGAACATTTATACTTCAAGAAAACAATTATTGATCAAACGTGAACATGAACATGAGTTGGCCTTTAACATGATCAAAACCACTACCAATACCTAACCCCTTGTCAGGGTTTTTGGAGCATGCAATAACAAAGTGAACGTATGCTCTGATGCAATAAATAGGTCATGCTCTAGGATCCTTATGCCAATAAATAAAACCTTGTACTCCAATGTGCAAAATTGGAAGACTTGGATTGAACTTGTAATTCAAAAGTACTATCAAGTCCAAGTTTCATGAAGGGAAACAGCAGGGAATAAAACAACCCACAGAAATAGTATGACACAACGTGCCCCAATGAAATGATGCAACACCTTTCCAACCTATCAAAGCATTGTTGCAAGGGTCTTTGTACATTCACCATGATTTCAAGTAAAATGGCCTTTGAGTTGACATGGTAACCTCCTCTATACACTAACAACCACTACCAGACTTATTATGTCGTCAAAGGTCTATTGACTGTCCTCGCAAAGTTAGGGGAGTGAAACTAGGCTTACTCAATTAACAAAGGGGACCAAAAGCAAAACACACAGTTTCCAAACTCTCTGAAGCAATTTGAAAATGTAATGCCAAACAAACTAGGTTGGACGAGTGGGACACCAGCCTTGTCGACTCTCCCAAAAGAATTATCTCTATAAAGTAGACATTAGATTCAACACTAACCAAAGGATCTCAAGCAAAGACACAATTCCTAGTCCATCCATGGGAAACGTCAAGCAAGAGAGCTTTAGTTAGGTAGCTTGACTCCTATATGTAGTCAGGCCACCAGAATGAGGTTATCACCACGGGGACGTCTTCCTGCCTAAGATAGATGACTACTTTTAGACTTAGAATGGTCTTTTGATCAGAGCAAATAAACAATGTTAGTTTGAGGCAATGTCTGGTAGAGATGGACATCTTGCCTTTGTTACTAGATTTACTGTTGAGGTTAATTACTAAGTTTTTCTTCTCACTAGACGTAATGAGTCTGGTTTAGTTTAGTACTAGGATCCAAATAAGTTGACCATCTACTTTGTGCTTAAAGGAATCTTCTTGATAAGGCCGTAGATTCTTCCACAAGGAATACTTATAGTCAAATGCAAGCACCTTCCTCCTCAAGGAAACTTTATCAATAATTACACCTTTAATGACCTCCATGGTAATCAACGTAGCTAGTTTACCATTTGTAAGTGCTTAGCCTTGTACTAGCTAAGTTTTCAACAGGTTTTCTTTATGTGGGTTGACCTTCATAAGGTTGCCATAGAAAAGGCCTCGCTGCTCTGAGGTATTGCCTAGCCTTCCATTACTTTTTCTCTCACGTGTTAGGTGCATCAAGCAAAGCTCGTTGCTTGCACACTGGCTTCTTCCACGTGGCTCTCTACCACTCGTCGTTGCTTGAGGGGCGTACATTGGCCAAGCTTCTTCTTTTTTGCTCTTCCTTTCAAGCGTAGGCCTCGCGCTAGGCCTTGCTAGCTGGTCGTTGGCCTCCCAACCATCGCATGGGCTTTGCGCTAACATACCATTGTGACAGAGCCTTGCCACAATGCTATTTGCTTTTGTGTCAAAATCTCGTCCTGTTTTCCATCGTGACAATGAGGTAGGAAGTCTAACATGCATGTCGCTCCACTCCCTCTTCACGTGACGCTCCCTCCATTCAACCCTTAAACGGACTTCCTCTTTTGAGTTACGTAGTAACTCTAATAAAATTGTTTTTTATCAGATATATTAGATTTCCCACATTTCGACCTCGGTTGATTGTCAGATCATTCATTTTTCTCACATATCCACCAATAACCATGAACGTTTTGTCAAACTACATGCCCACGCACATGCTTAGAGCACAAGTAGGGTCAACTGATATGCAAAAACCAATGGAAATCGACCATCATGACTGGATACAACTTGAATAGTAGAAAATGACTAGTCAAACGGCAGCACAAAACATAAAGAAATGCACATTTGGTTCGCTTCAACCCCTCAAGTTGATTGGGGGCAGAACTTAATGTTGTTTCTTCCCTCTATGTTCGTCCTCCTTTCCAAAAGCAAGGTGGTCAAAACAGGCCATGTGGCACACCTTGCAATACATCCTTGGCATCTCCCTATCCTCTTTCACATAGTTGCTTGTCATGGTACTCTTTTAAGATTTGTGAAACCGAATTCAAACAAGGTAAAAATGGAGTTAAACAAAAATATATTTGACCACCGTAATAGAAGGATGTCAATAAACTAACCTCTGCCAATAATTGCATTATCTTATTTTTCATTACGTACAAACCATTCAAAATTCATTTCAATTTGTCAAATGTATTTTTTGTGAGGATCATAATATACATGTGAAACAAACATTTTCACAATATTGAAACAAATTAAGCTCTATCAAATCAATTCATCACTAGAAAAAACATATTTAAAAATCATGATTCCTTTCAAAGTTCATCCTCAATTTATCATTAAGTTTTCTATATAATACTTTATCTTCAAGCACTTTCCTTCTTTTTCTTATTGACTTTTTTCTTACCTTTCAATCCACACATGCTACAATGAATCTAGCATCACTTGAATTAGTTTAGAAAGAGTTCATCCAAACCATACATAATGTTCAAGAGCACTCATGGACGAACAAAGAGATTGCTTTAACAAATGCGGATGACAGTTTTGCATTCCATTGACAACCCATTTTGTCTTCCACAAACCTGGTAAACTCTAATGGTAGACTTCTTTCATGTGTTCTTCATTGCACAAAATAATTCAGCCTTTTGAGAGATACAAATATGCATGCTTTTTTTTCAGTTATTATGTAACTATATGCATTATTTAAGAGTAAACTTGTTTTTGGTCTCGTTGTTTTTTGCAACTTCAGTGCAATGGGACGGCCTTTAGCAGGCAAATTCCACAACCATAGTAAAGCGTCACCATGCTCTTGCTCTTAATTTTTTTGGTTTCTCTTAAGCTTGAACTTTGCACCTCATTGATATCAACGAAGTCAAAGATCATTGCTTGATTGGCAAAGATGGTTAGACCTACTTTGTCAAAGGTATGAAAAATGTTGGTACAAGCAAACCATTTACTTTGCTTCTGCTTCTGCTATAACTACAAGACATACTACTAATGCCATCACAAATGGAGGATGGTTCACATGCCCAAGGAATGATCTTGCGATCCAAATCATTTCTACTATTGAGGAAACCTAAAAGACCGGGTTCCAAATGCTAGTGGTTGCTTTTCTCCTCCAGGTAGCATGGACTAGACATGGGACATCTAGCGTATTGTTTTCTACTAATCAGTTGCTACTACTACTTCTAGTAGTGATACTAATGGTTTTTGTTACCACCATCTAGAAGGAACCATGCATTGGTTGGCTCTATTGCTCTCATCCCCATAACAGATGAGTTAAGGCATGTAACTCCAGTTCACGACAAGCTTCTCCAAGGCAATTCATGGAACACACTCTCCTCGCCCTGTCCATGAAAACTGCTTTGCCTCGAGCACTATTGCCTCTGGTACTTTTATGGGACTAAGTACAGCGGTCACATGGGAATTGGAGGCACATTTTTTGGTGTGACAAGCAAGCTTATACCTTCACAAATAACATTGAGGTGGAAACATGGGTATGAGGTCCTCGATAGGTTTTGGAAGCACGAATACCGTCCCATGTCATCGACGCTTTTATCTCCACCTACAACCTTTCTAGAATACAGACATGGAGCACACTTACTCCATTTCATGCATGCCACCTGAGTTGGTGGGAGTATTGCCTCCTTCTCTCGCTTCGACAAGATTTTCCTATAAGTAAAATCTTTTTGTTGGTGTTGAAACCTGACAGTACGTGGAATAACTGCTTCCATCTGATTCTTTGGCAAGATTTTGAAATGGAGTTTGGCTGCTTCATTCGTGCACGTCACCTTAAATCAAGTGGGCTTTCAGCCTCCGCCTCCTCCCGTGGGCGGATAAAAGATGGAGTTGAACTGCTACATTTGAGCACGCAACTTGACATCAGATGTGCTTCCTACGTCCACATGCCATAGTAGGATTTTGACATGGTTCTCCATTCCTTGCATTACAGTCTGCTTCAAGGCTTGACCAACACCTTTGCCCATCCTCCCCCTCAGAGCAAAATCCTCTTTACCTTTGCTTTGACAAAGTAAGCTGCTCATGGCACTTAAACGTCTGCTACAACAGTGATTGATGGGAATGTGCTTCTTGGTTGATGTGCATAGGAGTATAAATTCTCTAGGCTACCTTAATAACTGCAAAGGTCTCGTCAAATGACAAACACATAGTTGTTGCTATTGTCGTGGTCAAGACTGAAGATGAAAAGATATTGATGTCCTCTCTGTGCAAGGATTGTTGCCATGTCACGTTTGTCCTTTGGACTTGCATTCCCTTTGGATCCACACCTTCTTGCTATAGCTAAGCAACACCATGATGATGTGTGCGACCAAAGTGTTGCACACCTTAACTCCGGTTTCTCTGGTGCGTTATGACACTTGGTGTAATTGATCTTCTTTTGTACTTTATGGTACCGAAACTACAAGCAAATGGTGCTTCCAGATTCCATCCACCCCTCCCTTTTTCCTGCCCACATGCACCCCATCCTTTTTCATTTCTTCTTCCTCCAATGGTGTCAACTCTACATCATGGAACAGGTCTTGCAATTGTGAGAAGCACATATGAGATTGCTGACAAGCATCTTTAACCTGTTACACTTCCTATGGATGTGTCCATGGTGGTGGGCTGCCCCAGAGTTGCCAACATGTTGCTTTCTCATGTATCGATGTTTTTTCAACACACTTGGTGCATGTAGGCTCATTTTGAGATATCCGACATGCTTACTAATCCATACAAGAACACCTGTTACAAGTCATGGGTATGCTTCTCCTTGGCCGCCTATTACATGAGTAGAGCATGATATTTTAGCATTGACTCTTCACAAGCTAATGAACACGTAGCTAGTCAAACGCTTTAAGGCTCATGTGAATTTACGTTTGCTGCTAAAAAAAAGTCCACCTTAGTTGTTCTACTCTAACTTTATCATATAATTGTTGGGTTCTCTTCACTTGGATGGGGCATGCGGACTCCGTCTTCGATGCAATCTACTTTTTGCTTCATTGGTCATCTTGTGGATGTTTAGCAAGATGTCCAACCTAATGACCGCTAGTGCCGACATTTTTTTAAGTGGGAACTTTTGTTGCAATTTTTGCTTTCTCCAACCAAGATTGTTATAGGATTCTGGTCACCAGTACACCCTTGATGAGCTCCAACAAGACAACTTCTTACATTGATTCTCTTACAACCAAAGTTGTTGCATCCTTGCTTGCAACTTGTATAGTAGTCCATGGAGTGATGTTGATCCTCATCAAATCATCACGTATGTGTTTGAGTAGTACCACTCCTTGTCGAGAGCTTCACCTTGTGGAGCTTAAAAACCTGATCGTATTGTTGCACACTTTGTGTATCGTAATGGTGCCGTAGAGGTCGTTTCAAATGCGACCAGAAAGGATTGCATGCTTTGTCAATAAGCACATGAAAGCGACTTTTTTTCTCTAGGTTGAGTGGCTCTAACATGTCATAATAAAAAATCAGTGTTAGCTGATTTGTAGATGGCCAATGTGATGCTCATGAATCCTTATTCAACTACAAGGCTTAATATTATAGCTTCATTTGTGTGACCTGACCTTCTAGATGAGTTGCATGGGTTCCGAGCAACTCACAAGTATGCCACTCACGTTAGCAAAGGAACTCTTCCTTGCCATTCTATTGCCATAAATCTATGCTTCCATTTTTTAAATCTTGCTTACGAGTTGTCTCTAGTTAGCCTATATCAAGCAGCGGTAGTGAGTTTGCCACAGATGGCATGTGGGCTATAGCGTGCTATGGCATAACCACGCAAATGTTTATCATGCCAAATGTTATAGATCTAATCAATGGCATCCAAATCAGCGTGAGAGAATTCAAAATCAGCAATGGCACTAGAGTCCATAGGACTATAGAAAATGATGACAATGGTAGTCGCACTAGTTGAATCAGATGTTGAAGATGCAGTTATCGCTCAATTTGGAAAAACTAGTGCGAGAGCTGTGGATACTGTGCTTCAAAAATTGTGCGCTTCATTTTGGAAGGTAAGAAAACAAAACACTTGCTTATGAACTGTTGTTGCAAAGCTTCAATTGCACGCAGATTATCTTCATGTGCCCTTGGCTCAATTGCCTCATTTCTTAAGGGCTTAACCTCTTTGCGTATTGCTTCCTCTCTCGTAGGACCACATCCTTGGTCCATGCAGAAGCCTTCTGTTGAGAGGTCATTCAGCCCTTGACATTCCATGTATGGGCTTCCTATGAAAAGTTTGTTGAAGGCTACCTTAATGAATCCATGTGTGGAGGAATGCCATGTCACGCGCTCACCTTGCCACTGGTGAGTGATGACAGTCATGGTCCTCCTTATAAGCTTGACTTGTAACTATTTCTTCTTGCTAACAACACAATGTTTTATGCAATAATTGCATGTTGATCATGCCCAATCATCCTTCTGCTCTTATACCATGTTGGTGTTTTAAAGCCTCTAGTGACCAAGTGTGCATGTCCTCAAATGCAACAAGGGGGTCTTAATGTTGTTTAAGATCCTAGTACCTAAGGATGTAACCCTCTACTCCACTCTACAAGAGCGGGAGACTTGAATTGAACTTGAAATTAGCGAGAGTTATCTAGGAAAAGAATGATATACAAAAACAACCATAAAACACAGCTCAACTCAATCTTATGACTCAACTAACCCCATCCAAGGGTGCAATACCTTGCTGCGCTATCTAAGTCGTCATTACAAGGGTCTCAGCAGAGTCATCATGCTTTTAAATGAAATGGCCTCAAGGTTTTCATGGCAGCCTCCTCGTCACGCTAGCAGCCACTACCATCATTATTGGGTCATCATAGGTCTTCTGATACTCCTAGCTCAGCTTATAAAGTGTTGCTAGGCTAAATAGGATGACTAAGTGGAACTTTGGTAGGACACACATCTTTAACATTCTCTCAACTAACTTGACATAGCACTACCAAACACATTAGGTCAATAGAGGGAGAATTCAACTTAATGCAACTATCCACAAAGATGTAGCACTATGGAGCAAAGCTAAGGTTAGGCACTAACTCTAAGATCCCACACGTAAACGAAACTCCTAGCCCACATGTGGGTAACTTTAAGCTACACAACTCAAGCTAGGCAACTTACGTCTAGTAAGTAGTCAAGCCACCACAACAGTAGCCATGCCTTTAGGTAGTTATGGGTGTCCTCCTTCCTAACCTCGCACATTGGTACCTTGCTTACAAGGGTCTTGAGATGTGAGCGTCAATAGAATCTAAGTTTGAGGCATTGTCTTCGAATGATGGACTATTGATCTTGGTAACTCGAGTAATTGTTAGAGTTTCTTGCTAAGTAGTTGATGGTACGAACATGAGTAAGATTACTCTACTTTCGTAGTGGGATCCTAGTAAGTTGACCAGCTCTTCCATGCCTAAGTGAAGCTTCTTATTGCAAGGTTCCAACTTCCTTCATAAGGAATGTTCTCATTCCAAGGCATGCAACTTCCTCCTCAATGAGGCTTCCTTATGCTATAATTGGGTCATGCTCCGATCTGCTTAGTTTCACATGTTGTCGCTAATGCAGAGTGGTCTCCACACTTTGCTCCCCATGTAGCTCCAAAGTCATGCATGTAGTAGCTCATGTAGTTGCTGAGTCGTGCATGTGGTAGTTGATGTTTTGTTGAGTTGTACATAGACCACTTGATGCGAAATGGTCCCTTGTCTAGAGCTTTGCTTGCATATGTTGATGTTAGTGATCTTAAGAGTCAAGTCAAGTGTGGCCCCACCTCGGCTGGTGTGCATCAAATACTTAGTAGTGCTTGTTCAAATCATGAGACTGTGAACCAAACTTGGCAAGTATGCATGCATAACCATGTGCTTGCATCATAAAAAACGAGCCTCCATTCTCCCCCTCGAGTTGGATGCAAGAGTCTCATCTATCATGTATACTAGAAAATTCCTGGTCAAGCTCCTAAGTGTTTTTGTATGAAACATTTGTAACATTCCATGCAAAGCTGAGATTTTCAATCTGCCTCCTCATGATGAAGCTATCAGAAAGCAAAGATATTCGTCTTTCAAACACCCCCTACCATGAACGAAGAGTTGCTTGTAAATGATGCATCAAACTTGAAGTCACTACACTGATTGACTGTAACCAATGGTCCCAAAATGAGAAAATTCATTATCTCTATAGCAAAAATCACATTGTTCACCATCAGTCAAATTGTCAACCTATGGCAGAAACAATTGCTTGAATGTCCCTCAAGGAAGAAACACATTCTTAATCACATAGTATGTTTAGGAGATAAACAAATGTCTATGCCTTAGTTTACAAAAGACATCACAGCTAAAAGCATGTTCATTATCGATAATACATTTGAAAAGGATGAACCATTTAAGATGTTTCTCCTTCTGCAATACACGTAATGCATTGTGTTGCACAATGAATGATGTCATCGGTAAACATAGTATAGAAATATCATTCAAAATCTTTGAATCTTTCTCAAGTGTTCTTCTATCCAATACAGTGTTTGAAGAGAATATTTTTCTTAGTAGACTAACCAAAGTTATGTCCATTTTGTTTCTATACACACGGTTCCACATCTATGTATGATAAAGAAGTATAAGAGTGAATTTGTCAAGGTAAACATGAAAAGTGTTGCTCATCATCGTATTGAATGTTGCAAAAGACTTTGAATGTCCAACCAATACAACCGTAAACTCAAAATATTCTTATGTAGTGTAGAATCATATGTTTTCAAATCTTTCATTATGTGTACAAATCATATGATAGTCATTTTGTAGGGCAATTTTGATGGAAAATTCAAACCCAACAAAGCAAGTCAAAATACAACACTGCTCGTCGAATAGGTTAACCGTTCTTTATGTTGATGTCATCCACCAATCATCAATCCAAGCAAATCCAAATTTCCCCATTATGATTTTCATCAGAACCTACAATTTTTTGCATAGTGTATCATGAAAGTCTAATTGACCCATATGCAAGCATCTCAATGAATTCATACTCCAGTTTGGTTAACATGTGGTCATTCACTATGTAAGCTTCTCATACCACTACATATTGCATACCTACATTTTATAAAGAGAAAGTTTCTACAAGTGGATAGATCCTTAGGTGTTAACAATTCTTTAATGAAATATCACTACAGGGGTCTTTATACCGAGCTTTCGAACCATTACAACATTTACATAATTCTCAATAGTACATATACAAAGTGCTTTTGGTATCGTCTTACATATTTTTTAATCCTCAATTGTACATGTTATGTATACTATTGATCTTCCTCATAACCCTCATGAAATGTTTCAATCTCAAAGGCCCTTCGGTACGATGAGGTTAGCTGCCAGGATGGATCATATGGTTTTACCAAAATCTTGCCAACAAATTCCATCTACTTCTTTTTTTCTGTCTCCATCTTCCCATGGAATACCCACCTTCTTTGGCTTGTTCTTGTTATTCTCAAATGTGTTTTGAGATGTTCCCGTCATCTCGTCATTTTGGTGAGGCCAATGATTACGTTTATTAATGATGTTTATCACCATCACATCCGTGGATTGCATTCATTATGACTAACCTCAACTTGAATAAGAACTGTAACCTTTGGGATGGCATCCATTTCATTCCTTCATTTTTTCATTTAGTCGACTTCTTGTATTTAATCACCTACTGTTAACATTCGTCAAGGTTGTCCTAAACATTAAAAAATGGTAAGTCTTCATCACATATGTTTTTTTTTGTTGTTGATGTAGCATTATGAGGGTTCATCAGGAAAAGCTCACTATTAGCTACAATTTTGTGGAATCTTTGCTTATAATTAACCACACAAGTGTGCTGAAACAAGCGGTTTTGGCTGTTTGATGTTCACATCTTCTACAGCTTACCAAAGCAAACAATTTTTGATTGCGTCAAGACTCTCAAGTTGTTTTTAGGAGTAAGATTCATGTTGTATTAATCATAGAAATAGCTAGATTTCCTGTGGTCGATCAAGTAATAGAGATCCCCATTTGCTGATGATCGACCTTTGCTAGTCTCAAAGTACTATGGGATGGGCTTTCCCTCTAAACACCTAGTTGAAGGTATCACAAGAAAAACAAAGAGAGAAAAACAAAGAGTGACGAGTGAAGTACAAGATAGGACTTGAAAGCCACATCCAAAACATCGTTCTTCTTGATTCAACGAGAAAAAAAAACTTAGGATTTGTGAATTAAATGGAAGGTTCACTTGTAAGTTGACATTGTTTGTCATGCACAAAAACTGCAAAGCTCGTTCACTTTCACGTTGAGTTGTTAATTGAGATAAATGTTTAGGCTCTTAATTCTGAACACATTTTGGAAAAAATGTTTTTCAGCTACTCTCAGCTCTTCTGGTGCTTGATTCCATCATAACGTGCAAGGATGAAGGTGAATTGTTATTCATCAAAACAAGTCTATCATCAAGTTTGTCGTTGGGTTCATGGATAAGGTGCCGTTTGAAAACATGGCTTCCAATACTTTTTGTTTTGCCATGGAAGTGTTTTTACTAGCCCACTACTCATCATTTATCTTTTCAATCATTGTCAATTGCTATTCCATGTGGTTAAGAGCTCTCCCTCAATTCAATAATATTCCAAAAATTCTAGGTCAATGGATATGGAATGAATTCTTGTTGGTGGTTTTGATATTGTAGCTAATGCGTCAGCTATCCTTTTTCTCCTACTATAATATCATGCCAAGTGTTATGCCATGTAAGAAAACGTTGGCTCATAAGGATGAGATGTAGAGGTGTGGATGATTTAAAGAATTAAAAGACTTGTATTGTTTTTATCAAACACTAAGTATGCTTTGATAAAAGTGATAAATGTTTCTAGTACATATGTGCATTGAATAGAGTCTCTATGAGGTAGGTGTTGTGTCTCTCATGCACATTCCGAGCAAAGCATGGGAGGTCAGAACATGAATGATCACTTGAAGTTGAGGAGCTTTGAGAATGTGAATGAAATTATTTCAAAACATTTTATTTAATTTAAGAACTAAACCAAATAGCATCAAAACATGGATTTATTTTGTGAGGATTTTGTTCACTATTCTAGAAATTAGTCAAATGATTTCAATTCCTATGAAAACAAAACACTGAGCCATTTCAAATTGTCATTATTACCATAGTTGGTCCATGTTAAAGTACAGTGTTCTTGTGTTATGGGCCGTGGGAGGACATTGTATCTATCCATCATGATTTTCATTGTTTTGTTTCAAGGTTTCAAATTCAACAAATTTCTTTGATGATAAACATCATTCTTGGGAATAGTAATGTTGTTTTCTTAAAATATGATACATTTACAAATGGTGTTGAGATTTCATCAAACTTTACCTTGATACTCTGACATTTTGCCAAACACGCATCAAAGTTTGTTTATCAATCATGAATTATCATCACGTGACGCTTGACCTAATCACATGAAAACCACAATACACCTCATTCTTTTTTCTTACTCTTGCATCCATGTGAGTAATACATCTGATACCATTCTTAAAAGAACATTCATTGGTATAAACTATTGAGTTGTTCCCATACCTTGAATATTCTTTTAATATTTACCTCATTCCCATGATCCATCCATGTTCTTCACAATGTCGGAAACATTCTCTTGCATAGCTTTCTTTTACTGATGCATGTGGTAGCTATTCTGGGCTTTTTATGTCTTTAACCAAGTTTTTGAAATTCTTTTCATTCATGGCCATATCTTAGATATCTAGACATTAGTTGCCTACTTATGCCACGTTAATACTCTTATCCTAGTTTTCTTTGGTTAAGAAATGTGAGATAAGTTTTTCATTCCACCTTGAATACAACAAAATGTGTTTTTTAATGTTACATTCCTACCCATTTAAACCCCTTGTACCAAGTATGAGTTTGGGATACGAAATTCATCAAGGAAGTTTTCACAATCATATGGATGAAAAAGTAGTGATAGGTTGCCCCTCCCACACATTTCTCCTAGTTTGGCTAAAATTGTTATTTATTTTGTGATTTCTCTCGAATTTAAAAAGGTGATTAAATTTTATGCTTAATGTTTATCATGACCATTTCCGGTAGTTTCTGAACGTTTTCTTTTAATGTGAAAAATAATACCACTTTCAATGCATGTTGAAAAGCACGTGAGCAATGTCAAGGAAAATTCAGGAAGTGATTAGTAGGTATTGTATCAATTGGCCGTGATTGGAAAGTATTTTCAAATTGATGGTTTTCCACAAATTCTTCATTCTTTTGTCACCTTGCAACATGCCTTGCGTATATGCTTTCCATCATGTACCTTTGGCTTGTTCAATTACATTCATCCACAAAAGTAATACATAAATGAACACATAAAATATGCAAAAACCACATGTTAAGAAACCAAACTTTCCATTCCCTTTGAGCTCAGGTTGCTATGGTATTCAATTTCTCATTCTGAAATGGCCTATCGCAACTTATCTTATCCAAAGAAACCACGTAATTGCGTGCGGGCTACATTATTGCATTTTAATATACCATGTTGTGAGGGGTGTCCTACAACATCATAATGTATCACATTTCTAAAATTATTTGTTCATGGTATTTTTTATCATTCCTTCTATATCTCAAAACACAACTTACGTAACACGTGGTTGAGCCTCCTATCGTCAAGTGTTGTTTTTTATTTCTTGCGTGTCTATTTTTCAACGCCACCCACCTCCTTCCAAACAAGGTTGTACAATGCAACACTGTTTGTTGCTATCCCAAACGTTGGCACCTTATCCTACTGGACGGCACCGAAGGCCGGTCAAAAATTCCCACCAATTCCCTTCCCACCTTTTCTCAAGGCTTCGTTTATTGCGTAAGCGTGTTTTCAGAAAGCTAACAATTGTATATTAAGGGATGCTAGTGAAGTTGTAAATTGGTAACGTCTGGATAATGACCATTTACCCAATGGTGTACCTCACCACAAACACCTAGGCTGCGGGGTGCTCTGAATGTAAAGTTTTGAAGTCAGGGTGTATGATGTCAGAAATGGAAGCACTGGGATTATGGATGAATATTCCTTCATGCGTGGTAGGTAGTGCTTTACCATCCTGAAGGGGGTACCACGCAGTTTTGCCGTAAATGAACATGTTGGCAGGCGAAAACGCGGAGCTTAACCCTCTCATGCTTTGAAATAGAGGTTGCTTTGAATGTCGTGCAATTGGCGCCTGAACCGACAGATTCTTTTCCTATAGACACAATAAATGTTCGTTAGTTCAACACAAAAAACTAGTGATGGGACTTCGAGCGGGGAATGTATTTGAATGAATAAGCTGGAGGAAGCGAGCGCTCAAGCGTGGCAGGACCCCGCAGTGACGTAGACGGTGCGAGTACACGTCAAAATCGCCTTTTCTGAGCCAGTGACGGCAGCACTCCTGTCGACTTAAAGTCTGATTTCTAAGTACTATACGAAACTGTCTGGTCGCTGAACGAGCACCTGAAAATGTCCATCCTCCAAACTTTATAGCCAAACGGAGCGAAGATGGTGAACAATGCAACGTTGCCAGGCAAAACACAATTTATACTTTGGGACGAGCTATTTATAATAAGCAGTAAGTGTAATTTCATGACAAATTTCCAAATGATCTAAAATACGTGTTTAGTTAGGAATGAAGCACAATCAGGGTCGTTGGGTCGGATGTCGAGCGAAGCGTGCAAAGTCCCGTCGTGACTGGTTGAATTCGAGAAGGTCTGCCAAGAAGTCGGGGATCTTCGATAATGAACATTGAAGATGTATGATGCATCTTTATCAATCCACATTCATCGTGACGCGTCGAGAAGTCGTCCGAAAGGTCGTGACACTTCCGTTCGAAGTTCACGAGAGTGCTCGAGGCTGTGAGAAGGTTCGAGAATATCCACAGGGGGCGGGACAGTTGGCCAGTTTTCCCTTGGACGTCGGAGTGAATATCGCGGTCCTTCCAACGCGATGGGCTATCTGTGTAATAAAAAAAATGCCCACTTGAGAAGATTATGGACTCATGTACGCTTGGTACGTAACACTCCCCCCCCCNCCCCCCCCCCCCCCCCCCCTCGCCTTTCAGTCCCAACGTCCGGGCAGGCGTGCAGATGTGGCCCGCATATGGCGGTAGTAGACGTCGATGAGATGATCGATGTCTCGAGGATTGTGGTAGTGTTCCCAGTAGTTATACGCATTGCCATAGATGTGCCATTTGATAAGGTATTCCCTCTAATGGTTTGTGTAGCTTCCACCTATCACGAGCAACGACCATGGTGATTACTCTTATACTTCGCAATGGTTGTGTGGAGCGACAGCCGTACTGGAGATCGTAACGACTTGACGGGACTCCGGATCGTCCGAGGACGTATCCAACAACTACGACATGACAGATCCTTGATGCGGACGTAGGAGGCACCGCCATGTCGTCGGGTGGTTGACCACCCACTCGTAACTGACGGACGACTGCCTCAGCACTCTGGATGCTGTCTCAAACCTTGTATAGTTTTAGTACAACCTGTAGGATTATATCGATGGACTGGCCGTGGGCCCGATTTGCATGTTTTGCATTGTGTGTCCACCGTTCAATGCTGGATGCATGCATGTGACCAGTCATAGCGTCCGGCTTGAGATCCTGCATGTTTAGGTTCAGACGTTGTAGTGTCCTCACTTGTCTGCGCTTAGTTACGCTCAAAACAATGTTTTGGGTTGGTTTAAGGACAGACCTTGCACTGATGCGTGCGCCACCCACCATGCGCCGCGGCATGTATGTATGATGTGGACCTGTCATTTGTGAACTCTCTTTGCGATTATATTCATGTTTGAGGTTCTCGACACCCTTTGCGTGTCCCTATGCAGACCCTTGCAATTTTGCCCCTCACTTGTGACCATTGTCACACGCTGACCTAGCGCTAATGCCTGGTGTCGTAGCAAGTGGTTAGTAAGGTTCGTGGAAGCTTCTCATGGTACTAAAGCTAATGAGCCACAGCTCGTTGTGCTGTGTAGTAGAGACGCAGGAGCAACAACAGCACGAGTGAGTGGTAGCAACAGTAGTCAGTGGTAGTAGCGGCGGCCACCCAAAGCACAACAGCGCATCCTTGAGGGACCCACCATGACTATGTGGCAGCGAAAGGGTGGAGGCAGCGGAGACAGCAGCGGTAGGTGCAAGCAACAGCAGCCGTAGCAACATTTATGGCAGAAAGCACCTGGAGCGGGAGCGTTTATGAGCAGCAGCCAAGCCGAGCAGCAACAGCAGCACCGGGTGGCAGCAGCAGACGTTTTTGGCAACCGGCGTCTACAGAAAAAATGTGTACAAGAAACAGCTTGCAGCTAAAGTTTGCAGCGATGGCTACGAACAGTGGCAGCGCGCGGCGGCTACAACAGCTTGCAACAGTAGCGAGCAATAGTTACAGCTACAGTAACAGCTACGGCATCAGCAATTGCGAGCAACAATAGCAATTGCAATAGCAGCGGAAGAAACTAGCAGCTACAACAGCAGCAGCGTAGGACAACGGCCACAGTAGTAACCGGGGTAGCAACGGGAGTGAGTAGTAGGCGCAAGGACTGTAGTTGCAACAACGGCAGCGATGACGAGCAGGTGCAAGGTGTCGCCGTAGTTGCACACGCGCGCAACAATAGCAGCAACGTAAGGAGTAGAGTTAGCTGTAGTTGCAGTAGCTACCGCTATTGCTCGCTTCCAGTGCAAAGCTACCCCCCAGCTTCGCGCTTCAAGCGAGCTCGCCCACGGGGTGAGCTCGCTGAGCGAGCTCGCTTGACAATCTCGCCGAGCGAGCTTACCCGACAAGCTCGCCAAGCGAGCGAGCTCGTCGAGCTCGCTCAAAGCGATGGTTGAGCCGCACCAAAGAAAAGGGGATAGGGGTTTCCTTGAGTGGGGAAATTGAGATATAGCAGGAGGGATACCCCACAAGCACCGAGCGTTCGGTGAACCAAAACAGGGAGGGGGGGCATGCCTCCTATTCCCTTTGCTTTTTGGGAAGGGAGTTTTCTTTTAATTTTTTATTTTACCTTTTCTGAGTGGCTTGAGGCCACCACCGTCGGCTGACGAAGGGAACCGGTTTAGAAGCAGCCGTTGCGAGAGTCGCACTACTAGCAGAAGCAGCGAAGGTGGCTTGAGGTCATTTTCGTCGGTTGACGACGGTACCCGGTGCAGCATCACCGGCACCGAAGGCAACTTGAAGTCATACGGTGCAATAATCACGCCATCACCACCGTCTGGCAGTATTGCAACATTACGGCAAAGATTGTGGCCAAGATTGACAACATAGCAGCCCGCCTGGGAGACGTTTCTACATTCGCATCCCTCTACGTGGTGCTGTGTGCCACTGTGATTGAGTGTGTAGGACTATCACCTACGCTAAGCTCTCAACATGAGCAACGAAGTGTGGCCGTGGTTGTTGCCACTGCCGTTGGTCTATGCCTGAGCATCAGTCGTGGTAGTCGCCACAAGCAGAGTGGTCCATGCAGCCGTGGCACGCGCCCCACTTGTCTTCAGGGTTTTCGTCCTAATACTCTGAAGATAGACAGCATGGCTTGCCAGTGTCGACAGCGCACTTCTGGGTGGCATCCCCCTAGGGTACGATCCTTTCCATCTCCTCCTTCGGGGGATACATCATTGGGCGACGCCACAACGCTTCTGCTTGGAGATAATGCCACCCTACACATGGAGGTCAGGAACCTCAAGGGCATGGTCCACTAGCTCCTTGACCACGTGACTTATGAGCAAGCGGCCACCCCACCGTTGATGTCACCTCCCACTTCATCTCCATCCTCCTCTCGATCCTGGATCCCTTCCTCCAAGGATGCTAGTATGCCATACCTATTGTCTACATCCATTACCCTCCGTTGCGTCTTGGAGGCTATCCACATCATACCGACGGACAGACCCTCAGCCCCTGGCCGTACCGCTCGTGCTTGCACTCATCGTGCGCAACGGCAAGCTGCTTGTCTTGCACGTTGCGCGCAGTGATCACCATCAGATGCGGCTCTTGGAGGTTTCACAGGTGACGAGACCCCTTCGTCCCCTGTCCATGGGTTGGTCTGCCGAGTACTCACGGCTCCTGTCGAGGTGTCAGTCATGGAGGGGATGATTTGTCCACTAACAACCGCGGTGGAGCTTGGCATTGGTGAGGCGACTGATGTACAGCGTAGGATGGTTGAGGCGGATGACGCTACATTACAGACTCAGTTAGTGGAGAGTTCGGCGGGGGGAGACCTTGCCCTGACAGAGACTCTTCGTCAGAGGAGGATTGGTCTGATGCTGAGTCAGAGTCGGGGATGGAGATGGTGATCGTTGATACCTTGGCGGATGACGTGACGACGGCCAACGCAGGAGCTGTGCCTGACAATGTGCACGCTTCCATGTTAGCAAGTGTAGAGACAGTTGCCATGGTGGCAGGAGTAGCAATAGGAGGAGTAGGTGATAGAGATTCTGATGCTCGGCCCACAGCAGACGCCCATGTGGTACTAACAGATAGTACTGGGCAACAGGAGCAGGTGATGGACCACAAGGACAAGGCATACTTCCTCTATTAGGATAAGTCATCCGTCGTGGAGTGGTCGGACGCAGGGTTAGAGGCAAACGTGGAGGCCCAATGTGATGCCATTCTTCTATTAGCCGCGATACAAGCACGAGATGGCCCCTAGGTGACAACAGGTGTCCGCGTGTGTGACATGGAGGATGTAGAGCAAGCTGCGGACCTCCGGCTCATCGCTGCTCTGACCCATGTTGCTAACACCGTGACGGTTTCAGTCGACAACTAAGCTAATCTCGTCCAAGCTATAGTTCCTGTACCCGAGTGCCTACGCTCTGTGGTTGACAACAAAGAGGTAGTCCTTGGTGGAGCGGAGGTACACATTCAGAGTCTCATGGCTGAGCTCCAGGGGGCCAGCAGCTGCTATTCCAACACGACGAGCTATCAAGGAGGATATACACGAGCGTCTCAAGGCAGCTGAGTAGTCTCTACGAGATGCACGTCTGGGACACACGACCCTCCAAAAGTATGTGGATGATGGGCTGCACCCCAGGGGTCGCAAGGAGCACCACGACATTGAGTGCACCTTTGATGACCGTGACGACACCGCGGATGCAGACGTACCTACACATGCCAATGTTCGGCCAGCAGCTGACGGCCGAGCAACATGTGTGTCACGAGCTGCAGGTGCCTCCGTAGTAGCCGATCCTACAGCCCCATACAATTTACGTCGTGACTCATTGTCTTGTGCCTACACCCTGCCAGCAGCTCGTGGCCAGGTGGTACTTGAGTTGACGACTGACATAGAGGACGTCGACTTGTGCGACGAGCAGGCGCTGCTCCACTCCTTCCTAAACAATGAGATCGCGAGGCTGTAGGAGGCTCTAGCTGGTGTCGACGCGCACACGATCGAGGTCCACTGTCAGGTTCGTTTCGCGCCTGACCGCATACATGTTGGAGATGCACCCTGCCCGTCGGTTGTGGCGTTAGAGCTTGTCGAGCTCTACACACGCCTCTACGCTGCGGAGACCATGACGCGATTTGCAGCTTAATAGTTGGAGGCCATAGAGCAGGTGATTACTTAGGAGGAGGCCCTAAGCGCTGCACCGTTGACATCAGCATGTGACGACAGCAATGACCACTACGATAGCAACGATGATGACGTCGATGACGACTTTAGTAACGACGATGCTCTTGGGTGAGGCTCTATGCGAACACATCCCACCACCATCATTGTCACCCTTGCTATTGCTGTGCAGGGGTATGTGGCCATGGGAGAGTCGTGCTCCCTCCTCAAGGATTGTATTGGGAGCAGCCATGAGCTTTACTTGTGCTGTCAGCCTCTACAGCCCATGGGGAGTGTTGGTGTTTGGGCTTTGGCCTTACACCCTTTTGAGGACAGCGAGGTTACTTGGGGTGTGGCAAGATGCTATAGTGGAGGTTATGCTGGTGGAGACCCGCACATCTGGTGAGTTCCACTGGTGTGACATGGAGACCCATTGCCTCCGTGTGTTATGTATGATCCATGCATGGTCTGGTCGAGACCCGGACACCTCGAGATATGTTCCGGGGTCACGAGGATACCTTGTTTCTCTGTATATCTTGCATGATGTTTGACACGTAGGTGTGTAATTGACTTCTTGTATGGTTGAGACCCAGGCATTTTGTGATTTATGCCACTGTGGAATAAATAACAAAATTGTGTGTGTTTACAACATATAGTGAGTGTAGTACCACACTCGTCATTGTGGTGACGGATGTGTGAGCCAGGGAAAGTAATGGTTTGTGTGGCTTCCACCAGTCACGAGCGATGACCATGGTGATTACCGGTATAACCCGCACTGGTGTTGTGGAGCTACGGCCGGAATGGAGATCGTGCTGCCTCGTCGGGTCTCCGGATCATCCAAGGACTTATCCAATAGCTATGGCATGACAGATCCCTGATGTAGACCTATGAGGCACCGGCGCATCGTCGGGTGGTGGACCACCCACTCAAAGCTGACCGATGACTGGCCCAGCGTTTTGGATGCTATCTTGGACCTTCTATAGTTTTTCTGCAGCCCGTAGGATTTCATCGATGGACTGGCCGTGGACCCGATTTGCATGTTTTGCATTGTGTGCCCAATGTTTGATGCCGGATGCATGCATGTGACCATTCATAGCGTCCGGCTTGAGATCCTGCACGTTTAGGTTCAGACAACGTAGCCTCCTGACTTGTGTGTGCAGAGTTACGGCCAAAATAATGTTTTTGGGCTAGTTTTTGGAAGGACCTTGCACTTCCAAGTGCGACACCCACCATGCGCCGCGGCAGGTATTTATGCTGTGGAACTCTCATTTGTTAACTCTATGATCATATTCATGTTTGAGCTTCTTGACACTCTGTACGTGTCACTACCCAAACCCTTGTAGTTTTGCCTCTCACTTGTGACCATTGTCACACGTTGACCTAGCGATGACGTCTAGTGTCGCGGCAAGTGGTTAGGAAGGTTCTTGGAAGCTTCTCATGGCAAATCCTGGGTCCGCATCAGGGATCTGTCATGCCATAGCTACTGGATAAGTCCTCAGACGATCCGAGTCGCGTCGAGTCGTCACGATCTCCAATACGGCCGCCGCTCCACACCACCAGTGCGGGGTATATGGGTTATCGCCATAGTCGTCGCTTGTGACGGGCGGAAGCCACACACACCATCACTCCCCCTGGCTGATACAGTTGTCACCACAACGATGAGTGAGGGACTACACTCAGTCTTTCATAAACTCACAGAATACAAGGTTTCCTCGTGACAGTTGTGTAACTCACCAAACACCCAAGTCTTGACCATACAAGAAGTCAATCACACACCTACGTGTCAAACATCATGCAAGACATACAGAGAAACAAGATGTCCTCGTAACCCCGGAATACATCTCCAGGTGACGGGTCTCAACTAGACCATGCATGGATCACACATAACACATGAAGGCAATAGGTCTCCAAGTCACACCGGTGAAACTCACAGGATGCGTGGGTCTCGACCAGCATAATCTCGACCATAGCATCGTTCCAGACCCCAAGTAACCTCGCTGTCTTCAGAAGGGTGTCAGGCCAAAGCCCTCACACCAGCACAGTCTTCTTGCCTCGTCGTCGGAGATCGAGGATGTCCTCGATGATGTGCTCCATGTCTTCGTCCACTGGAACAGGAGGTAGAGCAGGGACACCTATGCAAGTTAAATTCTCTCCAGGGTCTCAGCACTGGTTGAGTTTGCTGACATGGGACCCCAGGTGAACTTGCATAGTGTTGAGGAGTTTAAGTCACGCAAACACACGGGTTTGCATGCACTCAATCTCAAACAGTCCCAACCATCGGGGTCTGAGATTCAAATGGTCGGATCCGCAGAGCTTGATGTTTGCCGAGTTGAGGAGGACTCTGTTGTTGGTTTTCACCCATCTCTCACTGTGCTCTGTTGTGTCCTCCTGGCTTGTGTACATCGATGTGAAGATGACTGCCTGTGAGACGCGACGCTCATGGAGTGTTGTCTGCTGGGGCCGACGCACGCTGAGGCCTACATGTAGTTTGCTATAGCCTCCCCCCCTCCAATGTGCTCTGCTCCATGGGCAGAATTCCTCGGTCGTCGTGCCGTCGGTAGTATTTGTCGCTGCATATGCTTTCTACATGCATCTAGTGCCGGGCCTGATTGCATTGTTGCATTCACAACATTGTGTTATTCATAGGATCAAAGTTTCATCAGTTTTGGGCACTGTTGGTACCGGGGACCAGCGTAGACGTCACCAGGGTTTAGGCGGCCATAACTATGCACTGTTTTTTTTTCTAGCTGATTCTGACCATACAACTACGATCGCAGTGGCGGTATCATGGTATGGTCCAGTTTTCAGGCAAAACAGACGACGCCCGGGTTTTGGGCTGTCTGCCGTCTGGCAGGGCTCACTGAGAAAACCCTGCTTGCCAGAAAATGTACCTTTTTCTGATTGGGTGGTGAGCTGAGGAACAAGCTCTACAGAGCTGGGGACAGGCTAGTTCTTGGAGGGATCCCTCATTGTTGTTCATTCTCAATTCTTTATCAGTCATTTGCAGTTTTTCTGTTGGTATCTGGCGCTAACTTTGGCGCTCGTAGTTTTGAGTAACAAACACCACGGCTCTTAGACTAAGGTTCTAGTGCAGAAGACTGACGGGGCAGCTTAACCAACGAGCGTGGGTTCCCGCACGCTGCAACAACAATGCTGTTGCCCCAACATGCTACGATAGGAGATTTCCAGCTTTGTATCAGAGCCAAAGCGCAGCGGAAGCAACAGAACACCGGCGAACAGGTCCATTTAACATCGTAGTCCCGAGAACGCACGTGTGCAAGGGAAATGCTGCCGGATTTTATCCGGCAGCGTTGACCCATAGGATGGCGTCGTCAAAATGCTCCCGATGCAGGGGAAATGCTGCCAAATGTTTTTCGACTGCACAGACCCCAAAATGGTGGTAGCGTTGGTGGACGTGCGGCTGGCACACAAGACCAACGCTGGAGCAGTGTCAATGCACGTGGCAACGACACTAGGAAAGTGACTATGTTGCTCCCAGCGCGACAGCAATATCAGTAGTACAAAGCAAGAAAACGTACCGGGCAGCTAGATGTAGCACTAGCAGCAAGCAATTGCTAGTCAAAGAAGCAGCAATAGTAGGAGCAGCACACGGCAGTAGTAGCGAGTAGCAAACAGCAAGCAACAACCACAACCGGCAATAGTATTAGTAGTGGGTAGCGGCAATAGATGGCAACAGCGACAGTAGTGTGCAACAATGGCAAGCAACAACAACAGCTGGGAGCTATAGCAACTTTAGCGAGCAGCAGCCAGCTGTAGCCAGCAATAGCCAACAGCAGTAACTTCATAAGCTGTGGGGAGCAATAGCAGTAGCTGCTCGCAGCTCACTAATAGTAAGGAGCAGTGAGCAGCGACTAGCGAGCTCACTACTTGCAGCTTGCAACAAGTGAAGAGCAACAAGCAGCAAGCTTGCTACTCGCAACTTGTTGCCTGCAGCTCGTTACTCGCAACTCGCTACTTGCAGCTTGCTACGAGCTACAAGTTGTGAGCTCACTACTTGAGCTCACAACGAGCAGTGAGCAGGGACAAATGAAAAATGAAACACACACCAAAAAATCCCGCAACCCAGTAGGTGGCCCTATTGCGGCATTGGTAGCCACCACACCTTCTGAAGCAGCACAAGCACTATGCAGCAGCTTGGCAGCAGCAACAACATTAGTTGTAACAGCCAAAGCAATAGTAGTAGCAGCTATAGTAGCAGCGACTAGAGCAACAGTAGTATTTGTTTTAGTAGCAGCAGCAATACAAGAAGCAACAGTAGCAATGGTAGTAGCAACAACATAAGTAATAGTAGCTCTATAGCTGACACAGCGGTGGCTATAACAAGAGCGTGACAGGCATTGCTGACATCAGCCATACTCAGTTAGCATCACTCTTGGTATCATTGCTGATGTGAGCAATAAAAAAAACCATTAATGAGAACATCTACAATAGCAACCCTATAGATAATGTGGTAGGAGGTGCTGATGTCAGCCATCCTAGGCTGATGTCACTGTTGATGTCATTGCTAACATCAGCATCACAAAGAAAAAATGAAGAGGAGGGGAAACAAAGGACACCATGGCAGTGAATGGAGAGAAGTCCTCCTCTGCTGGAGGGCTCCCCTTCCTACAACAACTACAATAGTTGGAGCAGCAACAGCTGCTACCGCCGTTGCAATACCAACAGCAGCAGCAACAGCCGCTAGAATAGTAGCAGCAACTACGATAGTAGCAGCAGTAGCCGCAGCAGCAGAAATGTTAGGAGCTGCAGCATCATCCGTCGCCGCAGGAGTAATAGCAACACCAATACCTTGCAGGCTCTGTCATTGGTCATGCTAGCTCAACAGATCCGCTCGTCGCTTTGCGTGAGCAGCTTGAAACATTGACACAACAGCTAGCAGCACTGTAGCCCCCGACATAGCTGTTGCAACAGCAAGCGCAACAGCGGCATCAGTGTCTGTCGTAGTAGCCGCAGTAGTAGCAATAGCATGAGCAAGAATCTTTTGTTCCACCCGGGTAGGCGAGCTGTGCGGTATCATGTTCCACGCAGTATCTGGCGCAGCAACACACCCAGCTCCAACGGCATATAGTGACGTCAATCCTAGGCCCCACTCAGGGTGCCAGCCGCAGGCCGAAGGACTTTGAAGCCTCACAGCCGCCGCTCTAGGTTGGCGAGCAGTTTCAAGGTTGAGATCTGAGCTTCCGCATCTTGGCACAGGGTGAGGGCTTGTGGCCCTACTACGTCCTACCCTTCGACTCCACCCAGGCCGACCAGATATGTGATGCCGGTCGAGCCGTGCGTGCCCTCGTCCGTGTTGCCCCTCCAGCTGCACGTCTTGCCCTCGAGCTCTTCCTTGGTGAATTCACTACTAGCGCACTCCATGACCTCGCAACAACGTGGCACGTACTTACGCGCCCTCATCATCTGTCTTGTGACGCCAAGACCAGCCGCCTAATCCGGGATTTCAACTCCCTCTGCATAAGGGAGACTGAGATAGTCACCTCCTACTAGCAGCATGTAGAGGACATCCTGCGTTGTCTCGGAGAAGCTGCGCCACCCCCTCTCTCTGTGCTCTTGACCATCAAGCGCGGCGCCACCGACGTCTTCTTGGATGTCTTCGTCCACTACTCCCATGTCCTCGTTGCAATGGCTGCCCAGGGTACCCTCATGCCCTGGACATACGAGATCTTCCTCTGCATCAAGGAGGCTCATCACGAGTCACACATCCATCGCACGGAGTCTCTTGCCTCTCCTGTCATCGCCTTAGTGGCTGTTACCGCCCAAGTAGTAGCACTGCCTACCGTTGCCTCCTCGTCTGGCAAGAACAAGTGAAGAGGCAAGAAGGGCAAGGGCCCACAGCCGCAGTCTGGCAGATCTTATGGCGACAGCCTTGTCTACCACAAATGTGGCCAATCAGGACATGTGTGGTACATGTGTCCGCTCCCAACTGATGAGGCTCGTATCATCGCAACCATGCGTCGCCAGCGTGAGCGTCGCCTTGCCAGCACTACCATGACTATTGCTGCTCTTGTTGCATCCACGCTGATCGCAACGGCTCCACCATAGTATCTTCCACAACTATTCGCGCCCGCTCCTCTGTCACCAGCGCCTTCCTCCTCCTTCCTGGACTCCGGTGTGTCCCACCTCAATCGGTCTACTCCATAGGATCCCCACCCGCAAGCGTCAGTTGGAGCATTTGATCGCACTCCAGCTTGGCCTTCCTCGCCCTCCTCCCTAGGGAGGTGCAATTCCATCATCGATAGTTCCAATCCCCTACACTACATGAAAGAGTTTTTGCTATACTTGTGCTCTGTACCTTCGTCCACTCCACCCTCTGCCATGTCCTTCCCACCTGCTCCTTTTCATGATGATGTCGCCTGGCTGGATGAGTGGTAGTCCCAGTTCACACCTGCGTCCACCGAGTCCCCGTCATTCACCCACTGCCATGTGACTGTCAGCGACCTGGGCACACTAGTCTAGGATCCGTCAAAGAATTGGATCATTGACACCAAGGTCATGCATCACACAATAGCCTCACGCAAGGCCTTTAGTGTCCTCGGCCCCGTCACCAATGTCTTCGGGGTTCAGACGGATTTTGGTCAAGTTTTTCCCGTTTGTGGTGTTGGCATTGTTTGTCTTTGTGGTCTTGATGGTGATGTCTTTGTGACTGATGTCCTCTTCATCCTTGGCCTTTAGTTCAGCCTCCTGTCTGTCATCACCCTTGATCACATGAGCATGGACGTTTTGCACTCGCATGGTGTTGGAATTGTGTAATTGCACACATCAAGTCGTGTCGTTTTGCATGCCACCACCTGTGGCAACTTGTGGCACGTACGGCGCCTGTCCGATTCTACCTCTATCCCCTCCTCATCGTTCGACACTAGCCACGTGTTTATTATTAGCACACTCTCTCCGCCGCACCCACATCTCCTGTATTGCCACCTCTGTCACGTCCACTCTGCCACTCTCGGTAGCATGCTTCGCACGCAACAAGCCACGGGCCTTGATCTAGCCTTCTTTCCTCTCCATTGTCCCACCGACTGCATTGATTGTGTTCAAGGGAAGATGCAGCGTTTGACCTACCCTTTGTCTGCCTCGTGTGCGACGACCCGCTTCACTTGGTTCACTCTGATTTCATGGGTCCCCTCGCAACAGCCACCATTCGGGACTGGCTTTTATGTACTCAACGCAAGTGTGGTCACCCTCTCCGTCGCTTTTGTTTTGATTGCGCGGGTGAGTTTCTTGGGGAGACCACACTCTTCCTCGCCTCTCGTGGTGTCCATCATGAGACGTCAATGCCTTACACGCCAGCCTAGAACGGCATCTCTGATTGGCAGAACCGCACCATGGTCGACGCCGTTCACACCATGCGGGTCCAATCCGGTCTCTCTGACGGCTTCTACTTCAAGGCCATGACCTACATGATGTCAGTCTAGAACCAGATTCCCCATGGACCAAGTCCCCGTCAGTCCACACCATACCAACACTGTTATGGAGAGCGAGCCCACCTCCGTCCGGCCCGCGTCTTGGACTACGTAGCCATCGTGTGGATGGCTTCCCCACACCAGGGTGGCAAGCTTGAGCCTCGCAGCCGTACTTGCACCTTCCTTGGCATCTCGCGTCAGTCAAAGGCATGGTGTTTTTGGGATCCCACCCGACACTACATTGTCGAGTCTCAGGACATCCTCTTCTTTGCGGACCTGTTTTCCTGCGACCTCGTTTGCTTTGGCATGTCGATGTTCCTCCCATCGATTGGAGGAGTGGTCGATCCGTCCTCCATCCAACAGCGTTGGGGCGTCACATCGTCTGCGCCTGCAGATCCTTTTGCACTGGCTGCCCCGTCTGTGTCCGCCAGCCCCTCAGGACCGGCTTCCCCTTTTGTGTCCGCCAGTCCCACTGAGCCGGCTGCCTCGTCCGTGTCCGCGAGCCCCTCAGGGCCGGGTGCCCAGTCCGTGTCTACCAGCCCCTTAGGGCCGACTGCCCCGTTCATGTCCACTATCCCCTCAGGGCCGGCGGCCCTGTCCGTGTCCACCAGCCCCTTAGGGCCGGCTGTCCCATCAGTGTCCACCAACCTTACAAGGACGGCTGCCCCATCCGTGTCCGTTAGCCCCTCAGGGCCGGTTGCCCCGTCTGTGTCCTCCAGCCCCTCAGGGCCGGCTTCCCTATCCTTGTTCACCAACCCCTCAGGGCAAGCTGTCCTGTCCGTGTCTGCCAGCCCCTCACGGCCAACTTCTGCATCCGTGTCCGCCAGTCCCTCAGGGCCAGCTGTCCCGTCGTGTCCGCCAGCACCTCAGGGCCGGCTGCCTAGTCTATGTCCGCCAGCCCCTTAGGGCTGGCTGCCCCGTCCGTGTCCACCTGCCCCTCAAGGCTGGCTACCCCGTCCGTGTCCGCCAGCCCCTCAGGGCCAGTTGCCCCGTACGTGCCGCCACGGTAGACATGTGGTCCATGCGACAGCCTCCGACCCAGGCCAACAAGAATTGCTCAAGCGGCCTCCTTGCGCCCTCTTGTGCCACGACCCTAGGTAACCCCATGAGCCTCCTTGTGTCCTCATGGACCCACTCCCCCACTCGTGAGTGGGGACTCTGGCACCAAAGCATTTGGCTTGGTCACATTGTCAGTCATCACCGATCAGCATCTGGGGCCGGCTTTTAGCTATGCCTTGCTCCATCAAGAGCAGCGACGTGCCATTGGGGGTACACGCACGCGCTTGCCACCTAGAGGACAAGATGCATTTTCCCTCACCGTACGCCCCACAAAGCAACGAGTGGACGTAGGTACCCTACGGAAGGCCCGGGCATCTCCCTAGTTAGCACACTGGAAGGTTGCATGCGCCGACGTGCTCATTGCCATTCCATAGCATTAGGTCTACGAGCTTGTCGACCTTCCCCCCGGCCGAAAGGCCGTTGGTGCCAAGTGGGTCCTCCGGCGAAAGTGGAAGCCAGACGGGTCACTGGACAAGAACAAGGCACGTCTTACAACCAAGGTGTTTGCTCAGGTCCTTTGGATTGACTATGACCTGGTCTTCAACCTGTTTGGTCGTTTCTTGACTAGCCGAGCGTTGTTCAACCTGGTTGCCTAGTACAGGTGGGAGCTGCATCAGATGGATGTGAACAACGCCTTTCTCCATACTACACTGGAAAGCGAGGAGCTCTACATGGTGCAACCCCTTGGCTTTGACGATGGCTCCATCAAGGTCAGGAAGCTACGGAAGGCCCTCTACAGCCTATAGCAATCACCGTGTTGCTGGGACAAGGAGAGAAGGAGACCAGTCGCACACTTCTCAGCGGCGTCCTCCTTTGTAGCACTGTCGACCCCACACTATTCATCAGTCCGCAAGGCCAGTCCTTTGTCCCTGTCTAGGTCTATGTCGACGACCTGCTCATCGCGTCGCCAGAGGCAACGACCATCCAGTGGGTCAATTACCTGTTGCATGTTGCCTACCAGATGAAGGACCTCGTGTCAGCACGAGTCTTTCTCGGCATGGACCTTGAGCTTGATCGCTCCATGTGCATCCTGCACGTCCATCAAGCCGCCTACGTCCAGACCATGTTTGGGCGCTTCGCTGTGGACCTGCCCCTCGTGTCAAAAGCATCCTCACCCATGTCACCCAATGCTTAGGTGATGTTCAAGAGCTTTGATACAGTCATGGTGGGGGAGCCAGTGAATATGACCATGGACTTACGTGTCATCGGGTCACTTATGTTCTTGGGGATGACTGTTCTAGACATTGCGATCGTTGTAAACCTCTCGGCACAGTTCTCTCAGGAGCCGCGTCACCTCCAATTTGAGGTTGTGATTTGAGTACTGCGCTATGTTGTCTGGACTCCACCACAAGGTCTTATGTTTCGTCGACAGCCGCCCGTTGTGGTGGCGGGCTATACCGATAGTGACAGGGCCGGAAGTCCAGATGGTAAGAGTCGTAGTGATTGGATCTTTCTTGTTGGTGGCACGATTGTGTCCTGG
Source organism: Penium margaritaceum (assembly GCA_023375785.1). Taxonomy (NCBI): domain Eukaryota; kingdom Viridiplantae; phylum Streptophyta; class Zygnematophyceae; order Desmidiales; family Peniaceae; genus Penium; species Penium margaritaceum. The sequence continues at coordinate 54,020 of SZWC01005564.1, forward strand.
TACAGAGGCAAGCAAGGGTGCATTGCACGCAGCACTGCTGAGGCTGATTATGTGGCACTTGGTTTTGGCACGTGTGAGATCATGTGGCTTCATCGCCTTCTGTCCGAGGTGCGTCAGTCAGTCCTGTCCATCACGCTGCACTATGTCAATGAGAGTGCCATGGCCATTGCTAAAGATAACGCCGTGCATCACACCCGGACAAAGCACATCAATGTGGAGTATCACTATATGCGTTTGTTGTTGCATGACGGCAGCATCAGCACGGTGTGGATTGAGACAGCACGACAGTTGGTTGACTTCTTGACCAAGGCACTAAAGCGTGACTCGTTCAAGAAGGCTGTGAGTGTAGTTGGTGTGCATCCGTGAGGTACTCTCTCTCTCTCTCATCTCTCTCTCTCTCTCTCTCCCTCTCTCTCTCTCTCTCTCTCTGTCTCTCTCTCTCTCTCTCAACCTGCCCGCTTGGTCTCTGTATTCTCTGCCCGTCCATGTGCACTACGGGTGTGAGTCATGGGGGAGTGTTAATTTTCACGCAACTCTCACTCTGCTCTGTTGTGTCCTCCCTGCTTGTGCACATCAGCATGCAGATGAGAAACGGTGAGACGCAACGATGATGGAGTGTCGTCTGGTGGGACGAACGCAAGCTGAGGCCTACACGCCGTTTTCTAGAGCCTCCTCCCTCTAACGTGCTTAGCTCCATCGGTAGACCTTCTCGACAGTCGTGCCGCCGGCAGTCTCAGTCACTGCATTTGCTGTATACATGCATCCAGTGCTGGGTCTGATTGCACTGTTGCATCTGCAGTGTTGTGTTATGCATAGGGTCCAAGTTTCATGATTTTCGAGCACTGTTGGTACCGGGGACTAGCGTAGGCGTCGCCAGGATCTAGGCGGCTATACCTCTTGACTGCTGTTTTTCTAGCTAATTCTGACAGCACGATTGCATTCACAGCAGCTGCACTATGGTACATTCAGTTTTCAGGCAAAACAGACGATGCCTTCGTTTTGGGCTGTCGGTCGTGTGGCAGGGCTCACCGAGAAAACCTCGCCTGCCATAAAATGGACTTTTTTCCGATTGGCTGGTGAGCTAAGTAACAAGCTCTAGAGAGTTGAGGGGAGGCTAGTTCTTGGAGGGGTCTCCCATTGTTATTTATTCTTAGTTCTAAATCAGTCATTTCCAGTTTTCAGCTGTTGTCTGACGCTAACTCTGGCGCTTGCACTTCTGAGTAGCAAACACGAGAGCTCTCAGACTTAGGCTCTGGTGCGACAGACTAAGGGGGCAGCTTAAGCAATGAGCGTGGGTACCCGCATGGTGCATCAACAACACTATTGTCCCAATCGGCTGTTATAGGAGATTCCTCGCTTCTGTCACGAGCGGTAAAGATGTCGTCACTGCGATGCTGATGAGCTGCTTGCTTCATTGGTGCTTGTGTCTTTGCGAGGGTTTGTCGTGTTTCCTCCTTGACAATGGTGAAGTCTTAGCATTGAAATTCAACCGCTTGAATGTTGTTGCGGCTTTGTAGCCTGGTGGTGTGGCGGGAAGCTTGCCATACACCACTTTAAATGGGGTTTCACCCATTGCGGTGGAGACTGCCGAATTGTATGTGATTTTAGCGGTTGGGAGTTTTTGTGCCCAATCCTTCCCATAAGGTTCGCATGATGTTTGGAGTAGTTATTCGAGCGTCTGATTTGTCCACTCGGTCTGACCATCGGTTTGAAGATGAAACACCGTCAAAAGTTGAATTCTACTACAATAGCAAGTCATTAGTTTACGCCAAAAATGGCTGGTAAATTGACCGTCTCTGTCGCTTGTGATATTTCTCAGTCCGCCGTGTAGCTGCACGATGTTGTTTAGAAACAGTCGTGCTGTTCTCTCGACGATATGGTGGTCGTTGTCAAGATGAAGTGAGACATTTTAGAAAATCTGTCGGAACAGGGAGCGGCTACAGGATTCTAGGTGGCCTCGTACGACGAGAATTCTGTTGTTGACATGTGTCGCAGGTTTTGTAAAAGTTGGCTACATCGGATTGCATCTTGTCCCACCAATACTTTTTTGCCAGCTTCTTCAGCGTCTTGTCCTCTCCGAAGTGTTCACATGGACCGGTGTCATGGCACTCATCAAGCAACACAAAGGGAAGCTTGTAGTTCGGGAGAACGACCACTTGGCAAGTGAAGTGTCATCGCGAGTAGGGTCTGTTAAACAATAATTTGGTGTTATCATATCCGCCGTGCTGGTCGTAGCCTTGTGCATACAATTGCTCGACATACGGGCCTCGCTGTAGTTGTAGGATTGTCATGTCGGTTGTTAAATCTGGTCGGTAGTTGAGTGCATCCGCCGGACTGGTTTTGCCTGGCCGGCACTCAATTCTGTAGTCAAACCGGGACTCAAGGAATTCCATCCATTGGGTTTGACATCAGGTGAGAATAGGCTGCCTCTTCAAATGTTTCAACGCATGGTGGTCGGTGCGCATGATGCATTGACGACACTCCAAATCACATTTCCACGTCTTAAACGCGTGCACGACCGCCAATATCTCCTTTTCGTGGACCGTGTAGTTGAGTTCTGGTCCTCGTTGTTTTTTAGACATGTAGGCGATCGATTTTTGGCCGATGCCATGATCTTGCAAGAGAATCACGCCAATGGCTTGGTTTGATGGATTTGTAGGCATGACGTTATCGACCATTGGATCAGCTAATCGTAAGGTTGGCGTCGAGGTTAGAGCGTTCTGCAAAGCGGTGAATGCTTCTTGTTTGCTATCCCCCCACCGCCACTCGTTCTCTTTTGAAGTGATGTTGGAAAGAGGCGCAGACACTCGGGCGTAGTCCCGCATGAATTCCCGGTAGTATCTGTAGAATCCAAGAAAACTTGCATTTCTCAAGTGTTGGTCGGCATTGGCCAACCAGCGACTGCTGCCAATTTTTTCGGATCCATGGTGATTTGTCTACCGTTGATGACGTGACCCAGAAACTTGATCAAACGATGACCAAATTCACATTTCAAGAGAATTTGGAAAAACATCTCTTCGTAAAACTTATAGAAGTTTTTTCAGGTGTCCATCGTGCTCCTCTGGGGTGCGGCTGTACACCAAAATGTCGTCAAGGTACAAAAAACGAAAAAACTGTCAAGGTATGGCCAAAACATGTTGTTCATTTGTGCCATGAAAGTTGCTGGGGCATTTGTGAGTTCAAACGGCATAACCGTGAACTCGAAGTGCCCATAGTGGGTTTGGAACGCCGTCTTCTTGATGTCGGCAGCTGCCACACATATCTGGTGATGTCCGCTGCGTAAGTTGATTTTGCTGTAGACTTGGGCTCCTCGGAGTTGGTCGAAAAGTTCATCGGCTCAAGGCAGCGGTTCTTGATCGTAGCGTCATTGAAAGTCCAGTAATCCACGCACATTTGCATCTCACCAGTTTTGTTTTTTGGTAATTAGTACTAGTGCCGCATATGGTGACATGGACGGGCAGATGAACCCTTGAATGAGCATCTCATCGAGATCCTTTTTCAGCTTGGCCAGCTCGTGATCGCTCATCCGATAGGCCCCTTGGACGGTCGGTCTGCTGCCTGATTCGGACACGTTCAGTGGTTTCAGCTGCACTGGTTGTCGCTTTTCGTCTTCTGCAGTTTCCTCTACAACTTCCACTTATGCAGCTTCTGTTGTCTGCTTCCGTCCCACACACAAAGTTGTCGTTTGGCACCATCAATCTCCACGTAGATGTCGCCGCTGTTCAAGTCGACCTGTGGATTGTGCTGGTAAAATCTCGTCCGAGGATGATTTTGTGATCGCTCATTGGAGAAGACCTCAAGACTATTACATCCCAAAGATCTCCCACTTGTAATTGTAGTGGCTCTTAGAGTCTCTGTATCTGTAGTCTCCCGTGGACGGTTTTTCCTTCAAACAACCCTGGTTCGGTCTGCAAACCCAACTTACGAACCATGTTGCTGCTTACAAAGCTATGTGAAACTCCTCCATTTAATAGTGTTTGTACCGTTGTTCAACTTCTGCATCCTTGAGGCTGAGCTTTTAGTAGTGTTGCTGGTTGGTCGTCTGCGTATCCCTTGTGGAATTTTGCAATCTCAGAAATCCTCTGCAGTGATGTGGGCTATTCAAATGGGTGATTGTTTGGTGCAGATCGCTCCTCGCCAACAAGAGTTGCGCCTTTTACTCATGTCCTTTGCTGTTTCCCGACTCATTTTCTGTGACTTCCACCCCTTTTTGGCCTGTTGCTTGCCCCAACAATTGCGAGCGATGTGCCCGACTTTCCTGTAATTGTAGCAAGTACGCTTGTCTCTCTCGTCGAAAGTGTCCACTTCTATCAGAGTCGGGGAATCTGTAGACAGGTTTCTCCCATTTCCATGATAACTGTGGCTACAAGGTTGCCAGCCGTAGGATTCCTGGATCCAAGCATTTTAGTTGGCGCTGTTGATCCTTTCTTCTGCTCCAATCATCCGCGGCAAGTCATTGTGGATGCCGAAAACAGCGATCGCTCACCGGATGTCTTGTTTGGGGCTGTTGTTGTAGTGAAAATAAAGTTCGTCGGGGGCAATGTCTGCTTCATTGATAATCTTGTAGAATCTCCTTGTATACTCAGCCACGTTGGACTACTGATGTAGATACTGGAGTTTGTACCATGCGTGAAATGTCTCGTTCAGTCGTCCAAAGCGTTCGAGCATCGCGTGCGAGCATTCATTCTACTCGGTTGGTGGTGTCAATGCATCTTGCCACTGTGGGTTGATCTGCTCCAAGGGTAGAACCCCTGCGGTCGGTGATGTGAGACGGGCGTCGTGAGCCGTTGATGATGCTCTGCCGTTCTCCTTCTACCACTGGATGGTCTTTTGTATCGGACCACCAACTTAACGCCGTACCACGCAAAAGCGCGGCCGCGAGTTCGATTTTCTTTTGGCCATCGTTGGCCCTTGCAGCGGTGAAGTACACCTCCAAACTCGTCAGCCACATGTGAACCGTTGGTCCTTTTGAGTTTGTAGGATCAAACGGTTCTGGTAGGGCCGAACAAGTTTTGGGTGCACTCGAGAGATGGGAATTTCTCTCAACAAGCACCGCTTCATGAGCGATTGCGTTGCAAAGAGCCTCCATCACGACGTTGAGTTATTGGAGGAGGTGATTGTTGATTCCCTCAAGTGCGGAGATCCTGTCCGCCAGTTCCTCGTTGATCCGTGCCTGTTTTTGCTATCGCTTGAGAGTTCGCGTGCATCGACACGTGCTACTCCTCCATCTCCGAAGTCGTCGCCGAAGACCCGTTGTTGGCCGTTGGTTGCGCTTGCTTGCTTCACTTTGTAGTCGCAAAGTCTGCAAAGTATTGAAGTGCGAGATGCCTTGAAGAATTGTACGAGGTAGTCCACCAAATGGGTGATGTAGTCAAATACGTCTCCAGCACCGCTACGCTCTGATACCAGGTGTTAGGCCAAATGGGGCGGTTATGGTGAACAGGTAGAATTTGTGAGGCAAGATACGATTTAGACTTTGGGACACTTGAGAAATTTGTTATTGGCGGTAAGTGTCCTTCTATGACAAGTGTCAAAATGATCGAACATATATGTACAAGTGTTGAGTTACGAATGAAGCATAGGCGAAGTTGTTGGGTTGGATGTCGAGCGATGCGTGCGGAGTTGCGTGGTGAATGGTTGGATTCAAGAAGGTCCACCAAGAAGTCGGGGGTCTTTGAGAATCGACGGTGAAGATGCGCGATGCATATTTACAAATTCAGATTGGTCGAGATGCGTCAAGAAGTCGACCAAAAGGTGGTGACACTTCTGTTCGTAGGTTCACAAGAGTGGTCAAAGCTGTCAGAAGGTTCAAGAATGTCCATTGGGGGTGGGGCAGTTGACCAGTTTTCCCTTGTACGTCGGAGTGAATATTGCGGTCCTCGCGATGCGATGGGCTGTTTGTGTTTTAACAGAAATTCCCACTTGAGAAGATTAGGGACTCGTGTACGTCTGGTACGTAACATGAAACATCTTCCAATATTGTCCAGTCACTGTACAAACACACAACTTTGTCTACTCCCCGCAGTTGTTACGCCAAGAAAAATATAGTGGTTGACAGGGATGAGGTGCAGAGCACTAGAATATCCAAGGAATTGGTAAATATGGATGATTTATGTTGAAAATAAGTTTACTTCAATCACAAGTGTTGAACAAGTCAAACAAATACATGAAATGATGAGAATCACAATGATGCATATGGTTTTCCGCTAGGCAAAACGTGGGTGCTTCATAAGGATGAGGTGTGGGAAAATGAATTGCTAAGTGCACTTCAATGACAAGTGTTGAGTAAGTCGAGCGCATGCAATGATGAGAATTGGTGATGATACATATGTTGGGTCCTCTACGCTCGAATCGAGCGACATGTGGAAGGTTGCGCCTTGAGTGGCTGGTTTGACAAGCTCTACTGAGATGTCAAGGGGCTTCGTAGACATTGAGGTGTACTTTTACAAAACTCCAGGCCCGTGGAGAAGTCCATGAAACAGCATCGAAACATCGATACAGTCTGTAGTACTTAAAGCGACTATTCTGGAAAGGAATCATAACCTGAGCTAAGGGAAGTAATCACCAGCATTGAACACTTCATTGCTGTGATGTCGATCGGCCATGCACTTCATGGCTACTAGTCTCTTTGCGAGGATCAGTTGTGTTTCCTCCAAAACACTGGAGAAATTCCTACAGTAAATGTCAACTGCGGGAATATTGCTTTAACTCTGCGATCCGGCCGGTGTGGCGGGAAGTTTTCCGTAAACTACATCGAAAGAATTCTACCTGTTATGGTGGAAATGGTGGAGTTGTATGTGAGTTCGGCGGTCTTTATTTTGGGTGCCCAAATGGTACTATGCGACTTGCATAACGAGCGGAGGACCTGCTCGGGTGTTTGATTGGTTTGCTCATCATTTTGAGGATGGAACAAAGTAGATAGCTGCATCCAATTGCCGTAACACCTCATTGGCTTGCACTAGAAATGGCTAGTAAAGCAGCCATCTCAGACACTGATGATGGCACGTAACACGTCGTGCAACAGTAAAATATAGTTTAGAAACATCCGTGTTGTTCCATCTGCAATGACGGTGGTTGTCGTCGGAATAAAATGCGATTTTTTTTCAAACCTGTCCACCAAGACGAGGATGGCGACATATCCCTTGGGAATGGCAGAATATCTTGTTATGAAGTCCATTCCAATGTTGACCTATGGCTCCAGAGAAGGTAGTGGTTGGAGTAGTCATGGTGGCCTCGTGCGATGATGTTTTTGTCATTGACAGGTGTCGCACAACTTGTAAAAAAGGACACATCTATATGCATCTTGCCCCACAAGTAGCAGTTCACCAACTTTTATAGCGTCTTGTCTTTGCCAAAATGTCCACCTGGATTGGTTTCATTGCATTCCTCAAATAGTGCCCTCTGTATTTCCTCAATCAATGGGATGACGACCTAGCAAGTGAGTAGCTGTCGCCAGTAGGGTTTGTGGAACCAAAGTTTGGTTTTGTCATACTCAATGAACTCCTTGTAGTCCTTCCCAAACAACCTCTTGGCATATGGGTCTTGCTGGAAAAGTAGCGTGTTGTCTTGGCCATCGGATGTGGTCACCAACTTATGGAAACCTCTGGATTAGGTTTTCCAGATCGGTTTCGATGTTGCATTCAAATATGGAGTCGAGGAACTCCATCCATGGAGTTTGTCCACTGTTTAGAATTTGGTCAGTCTTGACATACTTGACCACGTGATGGTCGGTGTGCACAATGCATCATCGGCATTCCAAATGGCACCGTCACGCCTTCAATGCATGCATGACTGCAAGCATTTTTGTTTCGTGAACTGTGTAATTGAGCTCCATCCCGTGCGGTTTTCTTGACATGTATGCAACCCGTTGGTCTTCACCATCGTTGTCTATGAGCAGAACGTCTCTGATCGCTCGATCGATGCATCAGTGGTCATGACATAGTCCACCAATGGATCTTCCAATTGTAAGGTTGGAGCTCAGGTCAGAGCATTTTCTCAAATAGTTGAATGATTCTTGTTTGTTATCCCCAATTCCACTCAGAGGTTTTACGAGTAAGATTGGACAGAGGCGCTGACACTCCAAAATCGTCATTTACTAATCGACGATAGCAATTGGAGAAGCCCAAGAATACTTGGACATCGCGCACATTGGTCGATGTTGGTGAATCAGCTAATGCCTCCACCTTTTCTGGGTCCATGGAATTCTGTCCGTCGCAGCCGATAGTGTGGCCCAAAACCTCGATCGAACGGCAACCGATGTTGCATTTTGAGAGTTTTCCAGCATTTTTTATTTGTAAAATCTTGACAACTTTTCATAGATTTCCATTATGCTCCTTCAAGGTACCGTTGTACACCAAGATTTTGTCGAGATATACGGCAAAAAAGTCGTCGAGGTACAGGCAAAAAGTGTTATTCATTACCGCCATAAATGTCACGAGGGCATTTGTGAGTCCAAAAGGCATGACTATGAACTCAAGTATCTCTGTATTGTATGAATTGACGTCTTCTTGACGCCCTCATCAGACATGGGCATCTGATGATAGCCATTGCGTAGGCCAACTAAAGATCTGGGCTACATGGTGTTGGTCAACAAGTTCATCTGCTTGCGGGAGGAGGTAGCAGTTCTTGATGGTGATGTCGCGTAACGCTTGGTAGTCCACGCACATCCGCATGTTCCTAGTTTTCTGTTTTTGTAAAAAGTACAGGAATCACATAAGTTGACGTGGAAGGTCTGATAAACCCCTTACCAAGCATCTCATCCGTTGCTTCTTGAGATCAATCACCCCATTGACGCTCATTCGACAGGTCCCTTTCACCGTCAATGTGCTGCCTGGCTCTAGCTCTATCAGGTGGTCGACATTTTGCTGTGGAGGTAACCCTTGAGGCAGTTTGTCAGAAAAAAACCACTTTGAACTCCTCGCACAGTTCTGTAAACTCCTCCGGAATGGTTACCAACTTCTCAGGTGTTGAGGCCGGTGAGTTCGCCTTAGTAGATGCAATCTCTTCTGCTTCCCCAGTTTCCACGTGGACTAGCCAAGCTTAAGCTCCTCATCACAGATTTCTCTTGACCACGTCCAAAGATAGCGGCTGACATTTTGTGCCTACCGCAACTTCCTCTGCTGATTCTACCCCCATGACTTCCCGTAACCGCCGATGCATTGTGGGCCACTCAACCAGAGGCATATCTTGTATTTGGCTATCAATGATAAGGTCGACTTATTCGCTGCCCTATTCCACCTGCAAATTGGCACAGGAAATCTCATCCGAGGATGATTTTGTGATCGGGCATTGGGTAGTTTCTAAAGACTGCTATGTGGTGCAGATTTCTGGTTTGCAATTGGAGAGATTTCTGAGGTTAAAGAATCTGCAGACGGCCGTCAATGGTATCCCCTTCAAACATCCCTGGTTTGGGCTGTAAACACAGCTTCCTAAGTATGTCGCTGTGGATGAAACTGTGAGAATCTCCTCTGACATGTTATGCCGATACAGTTCTACAACTTGTATAACCACTATGTTGTACAAGTATTCTCATTACCAATTAGTCGTCCTTGTTCCCTATGTCAAACGTTACGATCTAATGCACCCTTGTTTACGGTGATGTGAGTCGCTCAGATGGGCATTCGGTCAGCGCTGATTTTTTTTTACTCTCGCTGTCTACTCCTGTCCTTTGCCATTTCCTTACTCCTCCTTTTTCTTTGTGTAGCTCTTCCCCCTTTTTGGCCTATTGATGTCATTTTTGGCGATCGCGCAAGATGTGACCCAGCTACTTGCAAGTCCAGCGGAGGAGTTAATGGCGCTAATTGAGGGTGTCTATTGAAGACAAGGGTTCCAAAAATTGCATCTTTCCTCCACCATGGGAACAAATGTGGATTTGGAGTCGCCAGGCCTTGGGTTCCTACATCGGAGCGTTGTAGTCGGCGTTGTTGATGCGATCTTCTACTACATTCATTTGTGGAAGGTTGACCAGGTTGCCAAATGTAACAATCGCTCGCCAAAAATCTTGTCTGAGGCCGTTTTCATAGAAATAGAGTTTGCCAGGGGCGAGGTTGCTGCCAGTGATGATATCTCAGAAATGTGGCATATACTCTGCCGCGTTGGATTGGTGACGTAGGACTTGAAGCCTGTACCGTACTTCAGACTTCTTGTTCAATTCTCTAAGGTGGGCAAGCGTTGTGTACACAAAATCACTTCCATGTTTTTTGTGGCATGAAAGAGTCGTGCCACGTCAGATTCATGTGCTCTAGAATTAGTATACAAGAGGTTGACAAGGTGAGAGCGGTCGTGTGAGCCATTGATCTAGCTATGCCGGTCCCGTGCTGCCTTTGGATGGTCTTTAGATCGAATCACAAACTTAAGGTCTTGCCTTACAAAAATGAGGGTGCGAGGTCAATCTTCTTTTGTGTTTTTGACCACAAAATTGGTGAGTTCCACCTCCACAATCGTCAGCCAACTCTTGACCACTAGTTCTTTTGAGTTTAAGAGATGAAACGGCTTAGAAAGTGCCAGTCGAATCTCGGGTTCACTCGAGACTTGGATGTTTCTCTTGGTGAGCACTATTTCACATGTATGGGAGATCCAAAGCTCCTCAATTTCTACGTTGATTTGCTAGAACAAATGCATAATAAAGCTCTCTAGTCTAGACAACTTCTGGCACAGGTCTTCATTACTTTGAGCATGTCGGCCGGTGCCTCTCATCATGCTAGATGTCGACAAGACGGGCAGAGGCGGAGGCAAATGATTCACCAAGCCAAAGGTGTCCGTCTCCAGGTTTGTTGGTGTTCTGTCACCATGCAGTTAATCCATCGGTTAGCCCTCCAGCGTCGTTGTGCTCTAACACAAAGTGTTACGTCAAGCAGATCATGGGTGCTTCACAAGGATAAGGTGTGGAGCAGTACAAGATTTGAGATATTGGGACAAATGGATCATTTGTATTAAGCAATAAGTGTACCTTGATGAATGTTTTCAAGAAAATCAAGCACATACATACAATAACGAGAATGAGAATGAGGCATATGTTGGGTCATCGACGATCGAACCCAGCGATGCATGCATAGTCCCGTAGTGAGTGGCTGCATCCAGAAGCTCTACTGAGAAGTTGGGAGGCTACAAGAACATCACGACATTGTTTTACGATATTCTAGCGTTGTTGAGAAGTGGAATGAACAATATCAAAACATCGATGTAGTTTGTGATACTTTTGTCAACTTTTTTGGAAAGTGGCCAAAGGAGTGAATGAGTGATCAGAACACCAAAGGTCAGGGAAGGTGGCCAAAACCCCCTCAAGTGATCGGCGTAGAAATCCCAAGGTTGTCGTGCGGTGGGCCACAAATGTCATGACAAGAATGCCCACTCGTGGTGTTTAGGGACTTGTGCACGTCAGGGACGTAACATATGTTGGGTCCTTAATGCTTGAGCCGAGAAAAGCATGCGAGGTTGCTCCTTGGGTGGTCGCTTTGAGAAGCTTGCCCACGAAGTTGAGGTGCTTCGAGAATATTCAGGTATGGATTCATGTAAGGCAGAGCCGTATAGAAGTCGAACGGAAAGTATCAAATTATTGATACAAGCCACGAGAATTTCTATCAACCATTCTAGAAAGTGGTTGAATTTGTCAGAACCTTCGAGAGGGGAACTCAAGAGGTTAGGTAGTTGTCAGAATTACTACAGTGAGCAGAACATGGATGGTTCATAAGGATGAGGTGTGGGACAATAGACGACTTGAGGAATTGGGAAAAATGGAGAATTTGTGTTCAGCAGTAAGTGTACTTCAATGACAACTGTTGAGTTAGTCGAGCAAGTACATACATTGATGCGAATCACAAGGAGGCATATGTTGGGTCCTGGGTGTTACAACCAAGTAACACATGCAAGGTCACACCGTACTTGGCTGCTTTATGAAGATCCATAAAAAACATAGGGGGATTCGAGAGTATCAAGGTGCGGTTTCATGAAAATTTAGCAATTTCAAGAAGTCCACAAAAGATTATAAGAACACCAATATGCTTCATGATGTTTCTCTACCATTGTGGAAAGTGGTCAAAGTTGTCAAAACCTTCTGGGCCGGTGGCCAAAAAGCCCTTGGCTGATCAGCGTAGAATTCCTGAGGACGACACGCGGTGGGCCATGAATGTAAGGAAAGAATTACCCACTTGAGGAGTTTAGGGGCTAGTGTACGTGAAGGACGTAGCACTCCCTCCCTTTTAGCCACAACGCCCTGACAATGGCGGATGATGACAATAGTAGCCATCGATAAGTTGATGGACAACTCAAAGGTTTTCATAGGGCTCCCGGCTATTTTGCACGGCGTCGTAGCCATGCCACTTGAATAGGTACTCGGTCATGTATTCCATGTCATTTTTTTCCAAGGATATCTTCAATCACGTAATCCATAAAGTTGTCCTCTTGGATAGGAGGTAGAGGTATAACCTCTCTTCCAGGGCAGTTCATGCTCGGATCCTCGTTGTTATGTCCTTGAAGTACACGAGTCCCTAAACTCTGCGAGTGGGCATGTTTTTCATTACATAAATGGCCCACTATGCATCGACCCCAGGCCTTTTACACTGCATGACCAAGGGAATTTTGGCCACATACCCAACCTCCAATGTTTTTTTCCAGAAGGTTCTGACAAATTCAACCACTTATCAGAATGGTCAACAAAAATAGAACAAATCGTATCGATGTTTTGATGCCATTCGGTTGACTTCTCAATGATGCTGGAGTTTTACAAAAACATCACCTTGATATTCTCAAAGGCCCCCAACTTCTCAGCAAAGCTTCTCACAGTAGTCACTCACGGCGCGACCTTGCACGCTGTTGCTTGCCTCGAGTACCAAGGACCCAACATATGCCTCATTCAATGCCTTTGTCAACAATCTAGTGTGGCAGATTACATGTAACAAATTCGCAAATTCTTTCGCAGCAACAAACTTCTCCGGGACTAGCTCTATTTCTACAGCAACAGAAGCCTAAAGCAAGATATTCAGCCAGAAATTGCCATTTGTTACTTTGCGTCAATCATTGATGTAGTCGATCGTATGAACAGTGTTGACTACAACATTTGGATGTAGAAATCCAATGGCTAGTCTATTCAATGGCTAGCCACAAATCTTATCATGGTGGAGGGAAGTCGCAGTTGACAAAACATGTCTCTAATGGAGATTGGTGTCATCGGTCAATGCAATCAATGGCTCTGCAGGACTTGTGGGAAACCGGACCATGTTTTGTGCTTTGTTTGAAAACAACATAAATAGGCT